>WOGR01002893.1:0-16644 GCA_015342045.1 Leptinotarsa lineolata
CTAAACTTGGAATGACATCATTTTGAAGTAGTGCCAAATAATTATCGCCATCCAAGTTGCCCTCAATGAAAAAGGGACCAATGATATGGTTTCCTACAATACCTGCCCAAACATCAATCTTTTGAGGGTACTGCGTGTGTTCTTCGGCTGTTCAAAGCACATGTTACGGAAAAACTTCGAAAGGCCTACACGTCGTTGAAGTTGGTTTATCAGCAGAGAATGTATTAAGATTTGGAAATGAAGAAAATGCTAAGTAATACTATGGTATTGCCCATTTCAATCACTGCGACATTGTGTATGGTTCATGTATAGATTGTAGTGATATACGTCGAATCCAAAATTGTTGTCTTCGAATGATGTATCACATTAGTTGGAGAGAAAGAATTTCACATAAGCTAAAGGATGCGGGATGGTTGATTATGTATAACAGACGCAAATTACACGCTCTCACTTTTTACTATAAAACACTAAGATTCAAAAATCCCGAATATTTATATAGGAAAGTTATATGTAGGACAGATATGCATAACGTCAATCTTCGAAGAAAAAATATGATCCATATTCTTGCACACAATAAAGAAATTTATAAAAGGTCATTTACCTACCAGATATCTCTTTATGGCAATCTCCTGGATGTTCCCGAGTTTCTTTATCAGTTCACACTTTTAAAAAAATTGCCAAAAAACATTTGTTTGAAAGGCAATGAAATATGTATTTTTTTTGGTATATTCCTGGATTATAATTGAGTTACATTTATATCCTAGTGTAACTACAGTTGGAATGTTTATTTTTTTTCTGTTGTGGTTTATATGGAAGAATTGGTTTGGTTTTAAGACCTAACATAATTCATTTATTTACCTCATCAAGTGACCTACTGAAAAATATCTTATGTAATGATGAATAATAAATCAATAATATCATTATTATTATCCAGTGAGGATTTTCCTTCGACCAGTAGCGGCAATTTTGCCGAGTAGCATGACCGTTAAGAGAAAATGTACACTCATCAGAAAAAATAACGTCTTCTGATTGGATGATATTGTTGTCCAACATGTCCATCATTCACTCACAAAAATGAGTTCTATCTAAATCGTATTCCATGGTTAACATTGAATGTAGCAGATGCCTGTCTATTTGATGTATGTGGGTTTTCCTCAAACTCAAGCATCACATCTAATTTGAATTCATCACTCCTTGCATTGGCAGCTGTTTTTTTATCTAACCATTTCTCAGACTTGAAGTTAACGAACTTCAAACTCAAATGAAAATACTAACAATTATTGCTGTAACATACAAAACAATTTGACAAAGTGTTTCAAACTAACGTTGCCACGAAAATTATTCACGTTTTTTTAAAGGATACCCTCTATTGTTTTTGATCACTTTCTTATTATCAATCCCTCAACATGAAAAAAGTTTTTTTGAGTATATTGCAATAAGTTTTGAGTGTATTTTATCGAGTTTCGGTAACCACATGTTTCCAATTTATTTTATCTCAGTTGTTGCAATAAACTTGAAAGCGATAAGATTTCTGAATAGATATTGAAGAGACCTTTCAAACGATATATCACAAGCTTATGCTTTCCTTTCGAAAAATTGGGGGTTGTTCCTGTCATTCGACGGGGGTTGAAGGTAGGAGTAGTATTTTTCCGTTGAGGTATGTCGAATTACAATTTAAATTTGACGCGTTTCGGAATTTTTTAAAAATAAATACCGTAATCAAAATAATGAAATTTATTCCATTCGGTAAATTTATGGATGTAGCGGTTACTATGTGGTAAGAGATCATGAAAAATGAGAAATGAAAATTTTTCATCTTCCATTCGACTTTTACACACCGTATAAAATATGGAAAGTTTGTGAATATCTTCTGTTGACCAAGAAGCATGGAGACAACTTTTAAATCCCCACACATCATCCAATTATGAGCTGTATAGTTAATTTTCTCTAGATAATATTAAGATTTTCGTGAGTTTCCTTCATATGAATTGAATGTGCCACAGGCACTGTAGCATATGTATTTTCGTTATTCAATAAACCACTTTTAAGCTTGTTTCTGATAAGTCGTTAAAAAGTCTCCATTCTTCTTTTTCGGATTCAATGACAAATCCACTCATAAGACTGTCAATATCATGGCAGTGAACATGATCCCCGTCCTGTCGAAAAAATTGAGTGAATTGTTCACCTCTTGTTTTATAATGGCAAATAGATGTTGCGGGCTCCAATAAATGTTTCTTTTTCAGTCTTGAACCCAGTAATTCTGCTTTTTCCTTAGTCAAACCCAAATCTCTCACTGGAAATCGTCATCGGTCGATAACCTCAGGTGGCACAGGGACAGGAGAGATTGGTCAATGTTCTATCGATCAGCAGAAGTAACGTTAGGATAAACAATAAATTTTTTATTTTACAAGTTACAGAGTTAACACCTATACTGCAAAATTAACAATCATCTAAATGATTATTTTGCTCTCCCCATATCATGGATACTGCAAATTTAAAAGCTATCTTCTTTTTTTTAACTATTTCCTCAGATCCTCGATACAAACATAACATAATTTGTGAGGAATCCAACGCTTGTCTTGATTACTGATTTCTATAGCACAATATGCAAAGTAAACTTTTTTCATTAAGCCAGTAGTGTTCCTTTGATATTTTTTTATTACAAAATTAACACAAATATTGCAGAAAGCGTTATGAGAATTTTTACAATTACGTTCAACCATTTCAATTTTCTGATTAAAAGTATACAGCAATTTGATTTTATCCTTGGTGAAAAAAAACCAAACAGCAGTAAAATTCATTATAATTACCAACCTTAGAACTTTTCATTTCATTACCAACCCCATTACATTAAAATAATGTTGCCAACTTCAAAATAATCAAGTGGTTAAAAATGTATCTGATGCATTTTGGTACATAACCTCAATATTTACCTAATAGTGAAACGTGAGAAATTGGTGGGTGATACAACCTTTTTTCCGTAAAAAGGACACTAAACTATGCAGAAATGAGTTAAAATTATATTACATTTTTGTTTTATAAGAGGTACCTACATTTTGATGTCAAAGTTGAAAAATTACCATGGACATAGAGATTTTCGCGATGGGTGAAGTTAGAAGTAGCATATTCAACTAACAGTTGCAGTAACTTTAGTTACGAATAAAAGTAGTAAAAAATATAGAAAATTTTCATTTCTCATTTTTCATGATGATCTCTTACCACGTAGTAACGGCTTCATCCATCAATTTACTAAATAAAGAACTATATGAGTGAATCTCAATCTTATATAGTATGACAGAAATGGGCTATTATAACCAAAGTTATCATTTGAACGGTACAAGAACTTCATAAGACCTTCTTCCACTATAGCCTTCAAAACTTTCTTTTATTACATTAAATTATCAGAATCCACATTATAATTACTATTTTTCATGAAGTAAATTCTACATAATTTTTTTTTCAACAGATTCTGCTCCTCGTCAAAGAAATGTTATATATCGAAGTTTTTCGAAGCAATCATCCAGTCCAAGGAGTACTCAATTTAGAAGGTTTCTTAGTGAAAGACCACGTAATTCACCATATTTTTTGAATGGACCTAAAGCTAATTCAGCCTGTTCAACAACATATCATTTTAATATCAATACAAAAAGTCGGGAAATTGAACCCCTAGGTAAGGCATTTACCATCAGAGAGAGTGTTTCTCAATGTTTTCCAACATGAGTAGTTTCCCAACAGTACAAAAACTGTTTTTCTTTCCTTAAGGTTATATTTATATTCCTAAGATTGGCTTGTAATTACCTCGAGCTAGTCAAAATACTGGACGTGTCACGCTAATGGAACTTCCAATTTTTATATCAATTAGTATAAATAACAATTTTTTGTTGACCTAAGTTTTCAATTAGGTTGAAATTTACTATACATATACTTGCTAAAACTAGAATTCTAGAATTTGATAGAGTGACCGTCATTTTCGTTTCGAATACCTTGGTTTTTGGTATATTATTAGTATCAGGTGTTCACTCTTCCTATTTATTTGTCATTCGTCACCTCGACACTATTTGTCATACTGTTTCATAGATTGGAGAACCAATGGCAGTCACAATTCGACCTAGCAGAATAACTTCCTTGTGTACTTTGGGAAGTCCATATATACTGAAGAATACACAATTTTAATTCATTCATTAGTATAATTCCCATCTTTGACCAGATTCAATATAGTATCATATACTTCCCGGGGATTTTTTGATCTGAACCAAATATGGCTTTCTTAATATTACATGAGCACTACGAGTACTTTTATCAGAAAATTGACAAAAAACCTGATTTTGTTGAAAAATATCTGTCATTTCTAAGTTTTGGGGTGTGGACCATCGGGGGTAGTCCGTTCCTGACTTTGTAGCTGGCTTTGTGTATGATAACACAATTGTGCCCTTCTTCGAATATTATTCACTGCACGATTAATTTCCCTCCTCCTCCTCAATCTTCCGAACTCTCTAACAATGCTGTGTTGAAAATCCTCAATATTTTGATATTCACTCTGACTATAAACTCTATTTTTGAGTGTACCCTATAAGAATGTATCCATAACACTTAAGTCTGGAGACCTTGCTGGCCACCTCACCGGCCCATTATTCCCTATCTATTTATCACCAAACCTTTCACTCAGGTAATTAGATACTTGTCTGGTAGTGTATGGTAGAGCACCATCGTGTCGAAACCAGATGTTGTTATAGTTAGCCAAAGGTATATCATCCAAACAGTCTTCGAAAGTCGACATTAAAACTGGTGATAGGTTTCTCCATTCAGGATTCCGTCAAATAAATGACGACCCAAAATTCTATCTTTGTAAATTCCTGCCCACACATTAATACTACACTTGAGGTCGATTTTCTCGGAACTGCCTAGGGTTGTTTATGCTCCAAATGTGTTCATTATTTCGGTTGAATATCCCACAATTCGTAAAAGTGCTTTCATCTGTCCAAATTACATTCTCCTGGAAAATCAGGTCTTATTAGCCAATAACCTGGATGCAATTTTTGAGATGTGTGTATTTTATAACATTTTAAACCGCTTTTTTGAGATGTCTCCAAGCACTTTTATGGCAAATATTCATTTCGGAGGAAATTTGACGTGTAGATTTCCCCGGGTTCATGTTTATTTGCAGATTATTAATTTTTATTGAAGAGGACACAATATCTAACTTACCTCATACATACCTCATTTATCAATTTTTTTTTTTAGTTTCCTGGGTGCTTTGTCTACGAATTTTTTCCACTTTTGAATATATCAAATTCACTCGCAAAATTCAATATATTCTATTATATACTATGAATGTTTCAGGAAAGGAAAACTATCATGTCTATAATACGAGAGAAACTACAATGTTTTCAAACACATCCCATACAGAAATAAGTATTACCGATGGAACATTCCAAAAGGACAGTTCTTTATCACCTTCTGACTGCACTACTCTATGCACACCCATCAGACCCAGTCTCTTCACTCAAGGGGTAAATGTAATAAGGAAAAGTGTACTGTTGAAAAGGAACCATAGGGGAAATAAAACTTATGGTAATAAATATCATTGATAGTCACCTCAGAATATGTACTTTGGAAAATAAAGTCATTATGGTGACGTATAATATTTTTACATGAGAGGAATAATGATACTGACAGTCTTCAATAACACATATTCTAATTTTTGTGCAATGAATAGTTCTTAAATTCTGACAATAATTTTTTAATGCATATGCATTCAGTGGCGGATTTACCAGCAGGCTGAGTAGGCTAGAGCCTAGGGCGGCAATATTTAAAGGTCGGCAGTTTGGTTCATACATTTTTTATTTCGATTTACAAAATTAAAAAAAAAAGTATACTCACACAAAATACGAAATTCGAAAAATGGAGAGTAATTAAAATATTTAACAAAAATCAAAATATAGTCCTATATATAGTGCTAAGTATTGAATATTTCAACATCTCTACGTAAACAATTGCTAAACGCTTTATGAAGTATACTTTAATGATCATGAATGTTAAGAATATTGCAATAGCGATTCGATATTATAGTCGAAAATTAGTTATTTTTACATATTTTCTTCATTGATATAATTGCTACAATTTTTCTTCGTGTACCTAATAAATTGTTGATATCTACTTACACAATTCAGTCTTGATATAATATCGATGGTTTATCATGCAGCAAATTGCCAAATTCAATTCCAGAAAGTTATTTCTTTATGCCTAAAAATACTTACTGAAATTGACAAATTTTCATTAAATAAAAAACTAGTTTATTATCTCATAGAGATATAGTCTTTTGGTTTGAATTAATCGAATAACTGATATTGGGACGACTGCGAATTGACAAAACATTTCCTCTACAAAATACGAAGTTAGACAATTTGCTGATTAGAAAATTGATACATTTCATCAGTTGATTTTATTTGTAATGGGAAAAAGTTTGGAAAATCCATATGAGGATGCCTTTAAGCGGTCATGTCGTTCACAAATTATTTAAATTGAATGTTTACATTAGTATTATTTTTGCTAACTTTCCCACAAATCTAAGTTTTTCCGAAAATGCTAATCGAAATGAATTATTTATAAAACAATGTCAAAAGAGCATGGGGTATTCCACGCCAAATCGACCACTTTTTACCCTGACTCCTTTTGATTTAGCTGAAACTTTTTTATCTTTTTTCATCTCATCAAAGATGCTTTCCAACAATTTTTCAAATTTTTCACCTGACCAAAAACGGCTGTTCAATATTGAAGTGGCGATAATTTTGTGAAAAATTAACTTATCGGGAAGTTTTTTTTCTACATTTTTGGTTTTTTAATATTTTTTTTCGTTCTCTTATAAAAAACTTTGACATCTTTTATGAATCCTCAATTTTTTTCTGAGTGGTGTTTTGCCATTTTCTTTTTTTTTATCGATTGAAATATTTTTTTATTAAATTCAGCTTATTTCACATAACACCACTCTGGTAAAAATTGAAAATTCATGTTACACCTATTGAGAAAAAAAATTGAAAAAATAATTAGTTTATAGGCGGCAAAAATTGAATAGCCTATGTGCGGCATATCTGTAAATCCGCCTCTGTATGCATTTGCATGCATGATCTTTCTGAATATTTCTCCAAAAGTAATTTCTGTGGGGAATAGTAATATTTGAAGTTGATTTTTTTTTTGGTGATTATGAATTTTTATGATCTGAAAGAATTCAGTCATTATAAGAATATCTGTAGGAGTATGGAATGGTAATATTAATTAGTTTATCTCAAAAAGTTACTATAATGAGGAAAACAACACCAAATTGGTAAGCAACTTGTATTTCACAATGAAATAAAACCTTATGAGAGCTGCATAAGAACCACACTGTTCAAAAAACTCCAAAGATATTTCACTTTCATTTTAAATATTGAAATTTGACATTTCAAACTCACCATTTTTTCAGATCCTTATATAACAACATATTGCAAAAAGACTTTTCATTTTAGTTTGAGTAGCATTTACATTTTCATAATAGATGATTAGTTTTCCTTTCCCTTTAGTTGCTGTATTACTTACATTTATTGATTTTTTGGACATTTCACTGAGAATCTTCGAATTGCCTCATAAATATTTGTCAGTTGTTGCGTTGCTTTTTCATTTTACTGTTTTCTCATTCAATTCTTTCAGTACTTAGAAAGAAAGGAACAAATATTTATTTCTTTTTCTCTGCTATATTTCACAAATATTATTACTGTTTTCAGATGTCCGAAGAAATTTTGTAGGTGACATCTACACCTTGGACTACTTAGAGGTATGTTAAGTAGCAGTTTTGAAGTTCTTCATTTTTTCCACTTTGAAACTAATAGCTCAAAAACATAGTTTTGGAAGATTCCAACAGCCTCGTGAAGTGATAAAAATTTCTGTACACACATTTTTTGTTCGACATAGCAAAACAAAAAATATCGTTTGGCGGTAAATCAGGAGAATTTGGACAATAAGTCATCATTTTTCTCCTTCAAATAATCATTTATTCAATGTGCAGAGTGGAAGCTTCACTTGTTTTTCATAACTTGCTCGAAGAATTTTGGCACAGATTGTAAAACATACAGTGTGAAGTCGAAAAAGCAAACAGCAAACACTCATTTTCTTGGAAGTGCACAAATACATTTTGTAGGACTTGAAACATTTCAAAATATCTAAATAGTTGATTGTTATTTAGTTTTCAGTTCATATGAATATATGCTCATTTGTACCAATGTTTTATAAGGATTCAACAGTTCCCAAGTTCATTTTTTAATCATTTCCTCATACCAATTTACACAAGCTTTTTTTAAGCGTCAGTCAAACTGTGCAGAATCGATCTGGAACAGAACTTTTTTGCACCTGAATGTTCATGCAGAATCAAATGTATTGCAGTCTGTGATATGGCAAGGAATGTTTCTGTTTCACAGTATATGACTTGCCAATCTTTTTCAGTTATCTTGTTCACACGGCATCGATGTTTTTGCCATTTCAACTGACGGACGAACGACCTCGAAAAAAATTTGCAAACTAATTATGAACAATCTTTTCTGATACTACTTCATTTTTAAAAGTGGAACGAAGTTGTTGTTACATCCTTAACGAGTTAAAATCGTGAAGAATCATCCAATGGAAATCTTCATCAGATTCCCATTTTGCCACCAACTCGCTTTTTAAAAACAATCGGTATCAACTGAATACACTGTCATCTTCTAAACTACTGCTGATTCCACAGTGATGAAAGGCGGTATATTTATCTATCATTAGATAATGTAATTTTTACTATAAGTATCAATTATTTGGGAACCATCATTTGGGCCAAAGTCGAAAACTCATCTCATAATGTATTTAACAACACTTTTCACAAAATAAGTTATAAAACCGCAACCTGTGTTATATATGTGTCTGTTATAAGACACATCACATAAAACAATATTGATATTTTTTAAAAAGTTTTGGATATGGGACAATAGTTATGATTACATGAAAACTACGGTATGATAGAAAAAACTTCCTATATTTAAAAAACAGGACATGAATTCGATGGAAAAATATCGTCCTATTTCTATCCCATATGGCTTTTCTAAATTATTTGAATATGCCTTCATTCATTTCTAAATCAGCATTCCATTTTTACTCAAAAGCCACATGGATTTTGTCAACAAAAATCTGCTAATACAGCATTGTTTTCATTAATAAATCAAATAATCACAAATATTGATGCAGGTAACTGTCCGGCAGCCCTCCTATATGATTTGAGCCGTGTATTTGTGTCAATCATGAAAAACTGGCTTCAAAATTGCAGTATTATGGTATAAGAGGTGTTTGTTTCACTCTGTTGGATAATTCATTTCTCCAGTACTTTCAAACAATGGGTGTACCACAGGGCAGACAGTAGTTGATGCTTTTTCATTAATTGCATCTACATTTGATACTACAATTTTATAAAATAAATGTTCGAAAGCAATAAATCAAGTATCCGTCTTTTTCATCCGTTCAATATTTAAATATGTTTTATCGTTAACCAGCTGTCGCACCCCTACGAACACCAACACTTATAAGTAGAAACATGTGCGAACTAGGGACTAACGTGGTCTTGCCTTTTAACGTGTGATTCCTAACACGGATTGAACAATAGCAAGTGAAAATCGATCGTTCAGCCTGCGGCTTGAACCACCGACTCACACAGCGGTCGATCGAGTGAGTACACAAAGTACCCACGTCGAACCGACCGGCTACCGATGGTAATAATGTTAAGTTTTAGGTATTTATCTAGATGAATTCCTTAATTGGAATAGTGACTGCCAACATCTGATATCTAAACTCAATTCCCTGAAGTTTTTTTTCATAAATTTAAGATCGGTATTGACTGGAGCATAGTTATTTAGTATCTACTATGCTCATGTAGACTCTAGAATTAGGTACGGTGTTTTTTCTGGGGAGACTCAACTTTAGCACAGAATTTATTCATTGCATTGTACAATGCATGGCAAATATTTTTCGAAGAGATTCTTGTAGACAGCATTGAAAAAATTATTTTAACTCTAACATCAGTCTATATATTTGAAATGTGTCTATATATGTGTTTAAGAATAAGTCAAATTTTACATTAAATAAGAGCATTTACCACCACGATATGAGAATCAAAAACTAGTTCCATGTGCCATTTGCGTGAATTATTCTGGGCCAGAATACATTGGTCCAAAAATTAACAATAATCTTCCTGATTATGTGAAGGCTTCATAGCAACTGTATAATTTTAAACAATCTTATCTATCGATAAGAAAATTGCTTTTATACACTAGCAGAATTCTTTAATGATCCTTAGGTCTATTCTTCTTTTACTATCACCCCATTTAATTTTTATATTTAACTTTCAGTATCTTATTTTATGATGATGACAGTTTCCTATACAACTTTATATTGTCTTTATGGAAATGAAGTATTATTATTATTATTATTAATATCAAACGAGGAAGATAATGTGCTTAAAGAAGATGTGAAAGCTCCCTATAGACTATTACATAATTTGAAAGCCTCACATCTGTAACCTAATTGAAAAGGTTAGGTATATATTTCGGTTCTGTTTTTTAAATGTTTCGACAGCTGGTAGGTATATCTTGCTCAAGTTGCTTCTAGAATACGTTATGGTATTCTCTTTGTAGATACGCTATATAAATAAGGAATTTGTATGTTACATAAAAAAGATCTTGAGCCACAAACGAAAAATGTATTGACGTAAAACAATCTATCATCAATAAGGAATACTGATTGTTGTAGGTTATTCAATTTAGAATTTTTGTGTTTGTTCACTCATAACTTGAAATTAGAAGTGATGTGAATTAAAAATAGGGAAATACTGATGAGACATATTTAATTTTTCCTCCAATTTCATCCATGGACACTTTTCAGACGACCAAAAAGCAATTTTATTTGTGATATTTCATAGAGAATTGTTTTATCGTAAATTGAAAATTCATTGCAGGATATATTCAAAGGAGTTCTGATAAATGAGGACAAAATACTGTTGGAGAAAGAATTTCTCAACACATTCAATCCAGAAAATAACCGTAGATTGGAAACAGTTAACTGGTTACTATCAATTCAGCAGGTAATTAATATATAAGGTCTTTCATCAAGGGCTTCCTATCTGTGAATTTAAATAAAACAAAGTGTGTGTGTGAATATCATCGAATTTTTTTATTCATTTGAAAGACCTTGTTGATGCCATTATGTCTGGAATATAACATCGATCAAATGTCCGCTACGGCTTCTCCTGGTGGAGCTCATCCGAATCGTCCAATTTTCCATAACTCTGGCGCATAAATCATGCTGAATTTGACCTATGGCATGGGTTATGTTGGTTTTGAGGACTGCTGTGGTTTGTGGCTTATTTGCATACACACGACTTGAGAAAACCCCACAAGAAAAAGTCTAGCTGGGTCAAATCGCACGATCACGGTGGCCACATCACCTCATCTCCACAAATCGCTCATGTAAAATATCCTAACTCATTAATACAGTTTATTGTATGATTTTCGCTATAAAAGGTTTTACAAAAACCGCGACACGTGTTTTGCTATACAATAGCGAAACACGTGTCGCGGTTTTTGTAAAATTTTGTGAAAATCATACAATAAACTGTATTAATGAGTTTTAATATGGATTTTCATCAAGTATCATCGGCCAGTTCTATTCAATCAAAATATCCAATGTGGCATGAGCTGTGTGGTACGTAGCGCCGTTCTGTTGAAACCACATGCCGTTGGCGTCCATATCATCCAATTCAGGCCAATTAATTTTTCTCGCTACTAAATGACTGATAATTTCATCTCAATTTACATGTCAACTCATTATCAATTCAAACATAAGGAAGCAAATTTAAAAAACCAACTCATTTTAATGGACAATAAAATAAAATTACCTGATGAATTTAATCAGTTCGTCTTCGGGTGATGACAGTCATCACCCGAAGACGATTGTGGATACTAAATATCGAAACGTCGTGAAGTAACGTGGTTTGAAATCGCTTAATTTTTAATTGTATTAATTTCTTTTTTGTTTGGATTCTTCAATTTTTACTTGTATTTTATTTAACTTTGAATTCATTTCAAGGTTTTTTGCTTAATATATTTGCTAATTTCAGCTATTTTTTTAATTTTCAATTGTATTGGTTATTTCAGAGATTTCATTTTATACAATATTAGACAATGGAAGTCCGAACTGATGAAATTCACCACGAAACATTGTCAATCACCTTCAAACACAAATCTGGTACTTACAAGGAAAAAGAGGTAACAAATGATGTAACAAATCTTGTCCTTCAAAGAAAATGGTAAGGTGAAGGAAAGCTTCGGAAACGCTATAGTCTTTTCAATTGATTTTTAAAGACCTGAAGTGACACATTAAACAGATCTAAGTTATTATGATATTGATTTCCCAGCTTCAGAGTACGAGGAATCGGACTGTTCAAAGCATAATTGGTATGGAAAAAATGTGTATGAAAAATGTCAGGATTTCTCGTACCTTTTTGTTTAATATGAAAACTTATTAGTTGAAGTAGTTCTGGGCAGTTTATCTCATAATTTATTATTTTGAAAAGGAAACTCAAGTTCATAGAAAGTCTTCTACCTTTCAATGATTCTATATTTAACTTGGTTAAGAGTTGATTGTACTCATATTCATTTCGTTGAATACCAAGGTGAACAGCACAATTCCTTAAGAAATTATTTTGAACATTCTCAATCAAATCGATATTTACATTATAGTATGGGTCCCATATCACCGAACAATATTCAAGAATGGATCTTACGAAAGCACAATATAAAATCTTTTTTATTTTAATTGAAAAATCAGTAGAAATTCTCAATACAAAACCTAGCATTTTGAGACTTTTTGGTACAATTTCTGATACTTTCAGATTGAAATTGATTTTGCTATCAAATTTAACTCCCAGATCGCGAATAAATTTTTCTTTCTTGAGAGCTATATTATCAATTTATATTCAAAGAATACTGCATTTCTAATATTAGCGAACGTAATTATTTGACACTTATCGATATTTCCCTCTAACAAATTATTTTTACACCACATGGAAAAAGCTTCGAGAGCTTTTTGAACTAATTTAGCATCTTCCCGGCAAGTAATTGCCCTATGAAGTTTGAGATCGTTCGCAAACATAAGAAATTCTGAATATTTGAAAACAAACTCTATGTTCAATACAAACAAGTTGAACAGCAGTGGGCCCATATGGGATCCCTGTGGTACCCCTGATGGAACCTGAATCGGCGTAGGTGTTGTAGCTCCATATTTTACAGAGTTCTACCAGTTGAGAAGCTATTGATGACTTGCAGAATATTCCCGCCTATATCAAGCGCTTGAATTTTAGCTATAAGTAGTATAGACAGAGTTAACCTGTAGCCTCCTCTCAAGATTTTCAGTTAAGTAGTTTGTGTAAAGAGCAAGGTTGGTGAAAGTGGATTTACCTTCTGAGAAACCATGTTGTTGGGGATGGAGTGAAGACCTACAGTCCCAGAAAAGTGTCTTTGTAAGCTGTGTTATTGATGACTTGTTAACTTTGTGGAAATTCATGATCACTTCAATAAGATGAAGAAATACCCTTTTTTTATCTAATTTCCACTACGTTTATTTATTCTTACGACCGGTTTCGGGGTTTAGCCCATCATCAAGTAAAACCAACTAACTGTGTTAGTCATCAATAACACAGATAACATGAAAAAAAATGTTAGGATTTGATTTCAAACTGGTTTCGAAGTATTACTCCTCGTCAGTGAAGAACAGATCCAATCGAGACAGCGGTCTGTCCGGAACCAGAATGATTCCATCGCAGGATAACCGCATATAAGAAACCTTTGTGTGAGACAAACTTTGTTAACAACTCCATATCGTGAACGAATTTCCAAACGGGGATCTCAGACGGAAGAAATCGAATTTGAAGTTATTGGAGTCCCGAAAACATCCCTGTCCTGAACTAACGTGGGGTAGTACCACGAAAACGGTCTGTACATGGAAAATTAATTTCAGCGAAGTCCTGCTGCTGGATAAACGAAAAGCATCTACAAGAATTTCTTCCTCGAAATATTTATTTTCTTAATATGTTTGTATCACTCAGTCTTATTTTTATTGCCCAAAAATATTTGACAGATAACAGAAATCACATGATTACCAATTTTTCTGAATTATTTTTCATCTCGATTGGAGTAGAGTTTGGTGCCAATGTCAAATTTTGAATATAAATATATTAATGACAAAGAGTAATCCCGTTTGATACAGACTTCACTGCACACACTGTATAATACATACGAGACGACATTTTATATTAGTTGCTCCATTCAATTAAGACCGTCTCCTCCCTCGAATGGACCAAATATATATCCATCTAAAATAAGTAATTGAATCACGTTCCGATAAGCAAATTTCATTTCTCATGACTATAAACGTGCTGATTCATTTGAACCACTGACCTCTGAACGATAAAACATAAATTAGTTGATTGTTCCATACCGCCGATAATTTATTTTAATTACTTCAAATATGATGACATCGAACTCTATACATCAGAGAAATGTAACCACGCTTTAAAAACATGGAGAGTGTACCCAATGCGTGGAACAGAATCCGTAACCATCTATTAGCTAAAAGGACTAACAGGCTCTAGGCATAAGTTTCGATAAATTCTTCGTATATTTTTAGACTTTTCTCTGTAAGGAAAGAGCTTTGATGTGCATCATTTCCCAAACAAACGGCACGCACTGTCTTCCATCAATCCAATAATATTAATAATAATAAGAGAATCATGTGCTTAGCACCCAATGATAACTTAACCCACGGTGTGGGGAGTTTTCATTGGTTGATGATGCTGGCGCCCCTCCTGAAAGTATCGGGGCTTCAGGGATTTGGCCCGATCAGCAGATAATAATAATGATAATGAGTTCAGATCCCCTTCTCTGCATAATCCGCAACCATGGGAGAGCAGGAATTGGAGGCAGCTGGTGAACTCGGTTTACTATTCGACACTGAACGAGGTGATCACAACTCTGTCGCCGAATTGGAACCCGGCCAGCAAAAGCCTCATATGAAAGCCGCAAAGCAGCAACACAAAGATAAGCCAATGCATGGGGTCTTCTTCTACAACATTGAAGACCTTGGCTCATCAAAGCTTCTCGCCTGACTTTTGCTTTCATCAGGTCGAGTGAGCTGAAGTCGGAAACTGAGGCGTTCATCATGGCCTGCCAGGATGGTGTCTTCAACACCTTAGTCTACCGCATTCGCCTGATGGGTATAGAAGTTCCTAACACAGGGTGCAGGACCTGCCTCAAAGCGTCTGAAACTCTAATGCACTTGCTGTCAAGGATGTTTAGCATATGCGGTCTCGGCCTATATCCATCGACATAATGCGGCCCTAAGAGTGTTTTATTACCGCTTACGGCACTCTCAGGGTATTGACGAGTCACCGGAGTTGCCCTAAGCTCCACGGGATATTGAATCCGTTGTGGGAAACGAGATGTACCGAATTTATTGTAAATAATCGTTTCCCACCCTGAGGCTCATGCAAGCTAATAAGCCTGATGTAGTCCTTCTCGACCACCAGAGAACGACGATATTTGTCGTGGAGTTTTCAGCTCCTGACGAGACGAATATCGTCCGAAAAGAGGAGGAGAAATGGATTGAATATCGAGATTGTTTCTTCGAACTCCGCAAACTTTTTCCAGACCACCCTGTCAGGATGGTTGTTCTGATAATTGGAGTCCTTGGTGGAATGATTCCCTATCTACTATCGAATCTCAAAATCATTCCAGCTTGACGCACTAAGTCAGAAATCTTAGCCGGACAAATGCTAAAGGCTGTAATTCTTGGCTCACTGCGCTTACTCAGGGCATATGATTCTCGGACCCAATGATCGGTTGTCCCACGGTGTGGGGAGTGATCGTTGGTTGACAATGCCGGCGCGCCCTCCCGAATGTATCGGGGTTTCGGGTGGCAGGGCCTGACCAGCGGTACTACGGTACTACGGTGAAAAAATAATAATGGACATAGTTTTGCTTTGTGAAAAATACATTGAATTTATGCAGTTGAGTATCAGTATCATGTGCGAGGGTGAAGTTTCGAAGTAAACTTTTTATATACAGCTGTATAAAGTTTTCCATTACAATTGTGGAAGGTGAAAATACCGAAAGAGGTCGAAGGAAAATACACACTCACTAAAAACAATTATAAAAACTGAAAAGTAAATCTTATTTGTTTTTTAGTCACTTTACTTCAATATAAGAAGTTAACATTGAAAGTCAGTTAGTTGCCATAATCAGAGGAACGGTATCAACATACAGAGTGGTCCAACGAAAAGTATGCACCTTGCTTTTCTCTTTTTTTTGTAACTTAACGCAAAAATGCTCGAACAGGTCAATTTTGCTTTTGAGGGGGACACATTTTAGATGTATTTTTATACCTGTGCCTTCAACCCCCTAGCGAGGGTGAGTTAACAACCCTAAAATTTTAAATGGAAAGTGGGGTCGAGTGAAAGAGCACAAAATTATATTTCCAATGATACCTAATTTGTTGTATTTCACTCAAACATTTAGTTATTATGAAGAAAAACAACTACAACCA
>WOGR01002894.1:0-16643 GCA_015342045.1 Leptinotarsa lineolata
TTCATTTGAATGTTTTTATGTGTATTATAAATAAAGTCTGTTATCCTCAAAATATATTGTTTTTTTTTGTTTTGTTCTTAAATTTTCCAATAATATGTGAAAATTTTTGTATAAAATGTAAATAAGTATAACTCAAAATCTATACGTGATGGAAAAATTTTTATGTTGAATTCGCAGTCAGGGTGCTTCAACAAACTCTCATTTATAGCCATTATAGTATTAGTCGCAATTTTTTTCTCATTTGTGTTGAATATGTGTGTTAAATATCGATCAAAATATACAACGAAACATTAGAATAAATATCAATGGAGATACGAAGCTACAAAAACGCAGGACATTAAAACCGACAAAACTTTTAAAACAACCTGATAATAATAATTTTGTAAGTGAAAAAGTATATTTTTCAAAAATAGAAATCAATACTGTAATTATTATCGAAAAAATTGGTCATTCCTCTTCAATATCTGCAGCCTCTGATAACTACATAGAAGAAACAGTATGCCAAGTTTCCGAACTGCAAGAAAATGAACTGAAAACATTCCAGTTGGGAGATGGTGAAGTCTTGCTCGTGAAACAAAATGGAAAGATCAGTGCCTTGGGCTCAAAATGCACCCATTACGGAGCACCGCTGGCCAACGGTGCCTTGGGCGATGGCCGGATCCGCTGCCCCTGGCACGGAGCCTGCTTCAACCTCACCACTGGAGACATCGAAGATTTTCCAGGTCTCGATTCCCTTCCGAACTACCAAGTAACTATAGATGGTAGTAATGTCGTAGTGAGAGCCGATAAGGGGCAACTGGTTTCTAATAAGCGAGTGAAGAATATGGTGGGTCGCTATCGGGGGGAAAGAGACGGTATTGTCGTTATAGGAGGGGGGCCAGCGGCAGCAACTTGTGTTGAAACTCTGAGACAGGAGGGCTACATGGGGCAGATTGTTATGGTGTGCAAGGAAAATTGCCTGCCCTACGATAGGGTGAGTTCACTTTTTTATTTTATACGAGATCTTCTATTTATGTCATCAATGAAACTCCTTTCAAACCTGTGGCTGTTTATGGCAGATTCTTTATCGTATTCAATCAACAAATCTTTTATGTCAGGTATAGGGTCTTCCAATAGGGAGTTCCGAACTTTGACAATTGATAACGACCATCTTGTTGAAGCTATATATGTCAAATTAATTGTCATTTATTCAGTCTGTTCTGCCAAATCACCATGGACAGATATAGCATTTAAAAATACGTGCTAGTAATGAAATTGTTTCATAAAAGTGGGTCCTTTGTTCAGGCAACGTACCGCGCGCTTCGCCCGGTCTCCATAATCATCCCACCGAGGGGACTATTCGCAATATAGTGGATACATTTGAGTCCACTGGTTCAGTAAACGATCGATCAACACCTGTACGTGGATGAAACGCAAGATCTACCGAAAACATCACCGCTGTCTGTGAAAGTGTGCAGGAAAATCTGAAGCAATCGATTTCGCGTCGCTCACAAGAAATCGGCCTTTCGAAGACCACAACTTGGCGAATTTTGCGTCGTGACCCAGGAACTGAAGATAAAGGACCATAGACAATTTGGATGAATGGGTACGTGAACAAACAATAGTGTCGAATTTGGGACGATACCAATCCATATTAGATCCAAGAGCGTCCAATGTATCCCAAAAAAGTTACTGTTTGGTGTCGATTTTGGGCTGGTGGCGTCATCAGAGAACGACTTTGGTCAGGTCATAACTGTCAACGGCGAGCACAATAGGATGACGATTACCAACTTCTTTGAGCCTGAATTGGATGAACTAGACACCAACGACATTTCAACAGGACGGCGCTACGCGGCATAATGGCATCGATAGGTCTTCGAAACGAATAAAAAATTTCGATGATATCTCACACGCATTTTGCGCTCAAGAAAAGACCCTATATATTTTCTGGCATAAAGGAATCCAAAGGAATTCCAACATATAAAGTTCAAGTAATTTGAATAACTAATATATTTATCAATATCCAACCAGATGTAAGCACACTGTGTTCAGTAACATAAAAAATAAATTAAATTGAATAACATTACGAATTTTAGGAATATTCTGAAGTCATTGGAGTTGAACATAGGTCATTAGACGAGTTTCTTGAATTCAAATTTTCATTTGTGATGTCAAAAAATGAATGTACAATTTTGCCGATTTATAAATATTATTATAAATAATAGTTTCATCTCCATTGTTTTCACTATATTTCATATATTGTGACTATAATTTTCAGTAACACCCAGTTTCTAATTACAGATTTTCGAGTCCAAAAGGCCTAATATTAGATTCCAGAGACCTGATGGATGAATGAATACTGACTAACTATAAATAATTATTTGTTCTTTTGTAGGTTTTGGTTACAAAAGAAATGAACTTCGATATAAAAAATGCCGAGTTTCGTAATGATGATTTTTATCAGAAGTTCGATATATCTGTTATCAAAGGAGTAGAAGCTCTGTCAGTTGATACGAAGAACAAAAAGGTATCTCTCAGTAATAGCACTGCTGTCAGCTACCACAAACTTTTCATAGCTACTGGTAGCAGCCCAAGGCAGGTTGATATTCCAGGGTGCGATTTGGGAAATGTTATAGTTTTAAGAAACTATGAGCACGCAAAGTAAGTTTCTCAGTGTCTTGGAATCGCTGTACCACATAAAAACTGAACGTTTTTTCAAGGAATTTGATGTTTATAGTTATGTAACATATTTGTAATATTTGAATTATTATTAAACCTACAAAATTCAATAGTAAAAGTTTGTCAACAATTCAGTCCATCAAAAATTTATTAAGTATCATAACAAAAACGGATTTTAATCAACAATGTTATTTTTCTTAGTGTAGTGCAGTTTTGTACAAATTTTAATCACTGTGTTATTTTTCTAACTGTATCAATTAGTATATCTGTCAATGCTGTGACGTATTTCCTTCGAACTTCTCTGTACAACCTACATCAAAGGTTCCGACAAAGCATTCGTCTCTTGTTAGTTGGTGAACTCTTTGGTTTCGATGTCATAACCATGTCATGTCATTTGTCATATACCCATGATTCATCACCACTTATGAGGCGTTTTCTGGCGATCATGTATTCAAAACGTATTCGGCTGTGATTCAAATACATTCATTCTGGCGTTGAAACGGTAACGTCACATCGACTATGATTTGAAACATATTCATAATGGTTCAAAACTAGCGTGAGGTTGGTTTTGAAACGGAATTGAACAATCCACGTACAGATATTCACTGTAATCATAAATAAAAAAGTATTTTTTTAAATTACTAATATCAAAAACTCGAATTTCACGAAATTAAAGTCACAACTAAAACAATATGTTTCAAAATACATTGACAGTAATTGTAACTTCGAATATTTCCAATTGTTGTATTATTCTCTGTATTGTTTATTGGGAATGCAAAAATCATTACTAATCACATAAATATATTAGTAACGTGTCCATCAACAAGAAACATTTCATACGGCAATAAACATATACAAACAAAAAACTAATCTTTGAATATTTTTCCAAGGTACACCAATTCTCAACTCTCAAAAGACAAAGAGGTAGTCATTTTGGGAGACAGCTTCATAGCCTTGGAGGCTGCTGACTACTGCAGCAGCAGAGTGAAGAAAGTGACTGTTCTCATGAAGGGACAGGTTCCGTTCTCTTCTGTCCTTGGTCCGAGGATTGGACGAGCTGTTTTCGAGCTGTTCAGGAAAAACGGAGTCAATTTTGTTACTCAGTGTGGCCTCCGTCGGATCATTGGAAATGGTGGAAATGTGCAAAGTGTGGAGCTTGTTGATGGTATGTGAAAATATATAACTTTTTTTGTGAATAATGTCTCATTCAAATTGGTTTTGTATCGAAAGTAGGTTGAAGAAGACGTTATTCGAGTTCCTCCCCATTTTTAGATCAATATCAATACAGTATTCCGGCCTATTTTTTTTCGAAACTCAAATCACCGCTTCGCGTCACCCGTTTTCAGTCGATGGATCACAAAAGAGAATTCGCACCACTCGGTTTTTTTATTTGTTGTTTTCTCCTCGGGACACCTTCGGATTTTTATATTAACGTACTTTACATGGTTATCCAGACCACTCCGGCCTGGGTACCGGCGTGAATAAACGGGACCCTCACTTCATATTTAAACTGAAACTGTCACATATTGGTTAGCTTCACACAATGGATGATCACAATACAAAAATAAGCTCCGGGATAGCACATGGCATCCGCGTACCTCTTTTGTAGACGGACGTTATGTACGTACGTCCACCACCATAGCCACTACGGACCACAGAATTATAACTTTAGTTCTGTGTTCTATGCCACAAACCTCCCGATGATGGGTTGTTCGTTGGCGTTAGTGTGTTATTTCGTAAGAGGCTTTTTTTGAAACCCACATAATAAATTTGGATGAATGATATGGGATAATGCAGAATTGAATGCAATAACTGATCAGGATTTCGGGATTGTATTATAATTTTTATTATATTATCACAACACAACAACAACAACGCAATCGTTTCTAATGACTGACAGACTACCACTCGATCAGAAATGAGCTTCCAATCATTATATTTTGTGCTGCCATCTACACGAAACGAAATGAAGTATTACAATACAAACGGTAAATATATGCAACTAACAAAGCATATGAAAGGGAGGGTCTTTGTATAATTACAGAATTGCTAACATTAACAAATAATACATATTTTACATTTCATTGACCAATTCCCGATACTTTTTTCACATAGTACACAGATAGCATTACCGCTTCCTTTATATCAAATACTTCAATCCCTCAGTGCTTGCCTTATTATGCGGGTGACAGAACTATTCCAGTTGCAACCCTATTGCTTCCACTGTAGATGGTAAACTAATGAATATTTTTCCCCAAATAATTTCCTGCTCCTAAATGACTGACGTTCAAGGTAGGCGTATCTCCAGATTCTTTGAAGAAGAGTTGATAAAATGGAACCTTTCATTTAGAAGTTACGAAGAGTAACTGAAAGCAACGAAAATTCCACGGTATAAACCCCATGCTTGGTCTATTATAACCTGCACAACTTTCACTTTTGGAAATTCTGTAATAACTGCAACATTGAAACATTCCTCCTCAAGGCACTTCCCTTCCTGCGGACCTCCTCATAGTGGGCATCGGCATCACCCTCAATACGACCTTCCTGAAAGAATCCGGCATCGAAATCCAACCGAACGGATCCATCGAGACCGACCAGTATCTGCGAACCAACATACCGGAAGTTTATGCCGGCGGAGACGTAGCTTGGGCCCCCGTTTGGTGCGCCGGCGACCAGAAGGCTTCCATAGGCCACTTCGGGCTGGCTCACTACCACGGCAAGACTGCTGCCTTGAATATGATCGGAAAGCAGAAGCAGCTCAGGAGCGTTCCGTATTTTTGGACGAGGCTGTTCGGGTTATCTATAAGGTGAGGTGGATGGTAAATTTTCTTATAGTAGTGGTGTTTGTGTCTGATAAATTCGCGTTTTCCCATAAAAAATTTATCGAATCATTTTCATTTAAAAGAATATAGTCTGTAATTGCAACTGTGGATAATCTGCTTAGCGATTAGGAACCGTTTTTTCAATAAAAACTGGCAATCTAGTTCCACTTATGAGTGGGTCTAACAATAACATATTTTTCAAGTTGTGATCCGTTTTCAAGTTGGCACACTTATTACCACGGACGCTTGCGCTTGCGCTGCTATCGTCATTTTAAATTTATAATCACTGGATTTACCTGTGTTTGAACGTCTGTAAATGTTTTATTTTCCCAATATTTCCGCTCTATATATCTACTACATCACTACATGTCGGCAACGCTTTTGCCATTTCTCGGAAATAATTTGATCAAACTCGTGCTCCTTACATTTCCATATTGAAATTTACATTCTTTCGGGACACGTTTTTTTTGACAGTAGCCCAAATGGATTCAGTAGAATTCAAATTCCTGATGGTAGGGTGGAAGTCGCAATACGTTATGTCCGTGTTCAAGCAGAACCTCATCAAATTTGTATTTTTAATATGATGCTTTTTATCTACCTTGATCAACTCGTATAATTCGGGTTTGAGCACGTTAGGGGTGAACAAATTTTTTTTGTACAGCCACTTCACCATGTCAGTCTTCCTATAATTTGTGTTGGGGGCTGGATTAATTTAAATATTACGGTATGGAGCATCATCGGTCACGACTACCGAATTCACACGTAAATTTGGGATCAACTTTTCTTGTAACTCTTTACCATTAATTTTCAGAATTCTTTTCTGAATGATAATCCCCTGATGTGCCTGATTCAAATATAAAACGACAATTAGCTATAAAGCCCATGTCAGCATGGACAATAATGAGTCTTAGTCTTGGTTTAAATAACCCTTTGGTTGATTCATCCGTCCAGTTCTTGGAAGATGTATGTCCACTATGAAGGTATGTTTCACCAAGAAACGCAATTGATTGTTGGCTACGAAAATAATTGATTTTCTCTATTGAAATTTTTCTATTATTTTCAGTCCTTCTCCATTTGAAACCCCATTTTCTTTAAAATTCTACAAAGAGATGTTTCGGATGCCTCAATCCCCAAAACGTCATTAATTTTATGTTGGAAATTTTTCACTGTGATACGACATCTTTCCGTCTTATGAAAGTCATAAATAATCCGTTTAATATCCGTAATAATCCGTCTAAATTTCACTCCTCCGTTATTTGCAGAAATTAATTGCTCCCCTTCTTTAACCACTATTTCAATGTTTCTTATTGGAATACCTAATACAAAATGAATATTTGTGTTGAAATAGTTATTTTTAAATTTATTTAATGTTACCTGTAACGTGAGTTGTTTTATTTTTCACATTTGATAACGTATCCGACTCACATTCAACACTTTTCAACACTCTTGATGACTGGTTTTTTGTTGGGCGATGACATTTTTTCAGAAACAACACAAATTATTTAGACAATGCCAAACGCCAACAGCATTGGAGGACAAGTAATGAATACGCTTCTGTACAGAGTATTTGTATGTTTTGCAAGAACTACAGTGGGGGTTACATTGAAAATGAGTTTGTGCGCATGGGGTCGGGCTCGCCATCACGTTTGGCTCTTACTGTATACCATGTCACAGCATAGGTAACAATCAGCAATGTCACTTCGCTTGGCGGGATTCTCAAACCTCTTTCTATGTTTGACAAGCTGTATATGGAACTTTTGACACATTCGGTAACTTAAGGATGCCCAAAAATGAATTTGTTCATTTTATTTCCTCCTTGGAAGTAAACTTCCAAAGCAATTTTGAGAATCTTATTATAGGAACAAATGTCATTGCAGGATATGCATCATTGTTTGAACAATTTAATTATCAATATCTCACCTATTGAAGTTATATGGTAGAGTAAGATTATTTTATTCATTAAAATAAATAAAAAGAAATTTCAATATTGGAGTAACAAAAGTAAGTTGATGTTTGGATAGAACTTACCTATGTATATAAAAAAATACATTTATGTTGAAAAAGAGTTCATTCTGAAATGCAAGGAGAACGTCAATTCTTATAATAAAGAACAAGCAATTCAACTGAAAGGTTATAGTAATATACAAAATCACATTTATTTTAAGAGATGGTAGATCATAAAGTTTATACCAAAAAGTTGATTGCTGGATTGCTGCTCCTTCATATTCCAGTTGATTGAACTATTGTATTCCTACTGGTGATTTTAGAAATATAATTCAGCTGTTTTGACATTTTTGAAAAAATCATGTACACAGAATGTCTGCACAAGAGTTATTATATCAATTGAATTTGGGTCCACTCCGAGAAAGGTATATCAAAATTATATGAGCATAAAAAAGTTTGAGTGCAAACCCATAAACAACAGTTGTTTTATTTATTTATATAGAGGAAGACAAGTTAGGTGCACAAAATGTCATGTCACAGAATGTCTCGGAACATAAGTAAACAGAACAGCACGCCTCTGAAAGGTCATCTTTGTTTGTCTCATACTGGTAACAGATTCATTGTCCTTTATTAGATATAACCGATGTTGCCAAATGATGAAATAGAAACGAATCCCTTTAAATGTTGAATGCATTATTTCATTCCTCTTTAAATGGAATGAACAGTTGTTTAATATTTAAGAAAACGGTTGAAATGATAAGTTTAAAATGCGTTGTTTTAGAGCTCTTTCATGAAAACTACTTGATTTTTGTCAGAAGGAACATTCCCCATTGAATATTCCAAAACTCATAAAAACTACCTAATGATAATTATCATTAGAGAGCAGTAATTTACTCAACCCATACACTTCTAAGTTTGTCATAGCATAAATCAAACATATATATCTCTTCAAAGTAACTAATAGACCAAACACATTTGTTAAAATCTCATAATATATATCAAGAAGTAAATACAAACACTAGACAGTGAAATATGACATAGAAATTCACAAATTAAAATTGTAGGTCCCTATTCAAAATAATTACAAGTACAAGTAGATGAATTTCCAGCACTCTTCATCCTCTCCAGACATTCCCTAATCGTTTCAGGATCTGTATATTCATCCTCGTATAAAAACTGAAGCCCGCTCTCTCCTTGAGAAGAGTCCGAGTTTGATTTCTTACTTGATTCCAGTTTCAACTTGGTAGTTTTCTGCAGCAAATCAAAATATGGGCCATGATCTATAATACTCTCCACTTTCGTCAATTCCTCCTCTTGAAATTGATGTTCATCATCCTCCACGGAGGAACGGCTTGTACTTGAGGCCTCCCCATCTAAACTTGATGTGCCTAAAGTTTGCACATCACTGGGGTTCAGGGTGCTTCCTAAGCCGACTCTTCTAACAGCTTCGTCCATTTTTTTCAAATATTCGTCTAACTCATCCTGCTCTACACTGGTCTGGAAAGAATATGGTGGGGCAATAGGAGGTTGAACTGGAGGCCTAAACTTGTACGGATCCTCGCCTGGCAAATTCAGAGGATATGTTGTATCAGAGTCATAAGCGCTGACATCTCCACAAACAACGAATGGTATAATAAACCTATTGATTCCTGTGAGGGAGTTAAAATCCTTGTTCGAAACATCTAAATAGGGAGTCATGAGTTTGGGATCAAATCCATCAGGTGGCGAGTAGTTCTGACACACAACGAAAGCCTCGATACTTGAATTTCTTGAGCTGCTTGGCTTAGCGACATGTACTTCCTTAAACAAAGATAATAGTTGATTGGTGAGTAAATCATTGTCTTTGCCTCGAAATATTTTGGCAACAAATGTACCGCCAGGTTTTAAAACATTACAACAAATATGCAATGCTCCTAGGAGTAGCTGCGCTTGAATATAAATATCCATACTGTGCAAACCAGTTACATCAGGAGCCCCGTCGCACACAACTAAATCGGCCTTGTCACCTTCGAAATGGCTTATTATCTCTTGAGCTGTTGAATATTTCGTGATATCACCCTGGATTTGAATAACACCTGGCAGCGGAGACATGGGCTGTAAATCTACTGCCACCAGCTTTACATTCTCATTTTTAGGCGTTTCACACTCCTCCGATTTTTTATTTTTCTGCTGAGACAGCTCCATTTCATTATAGAACAGGCAGCATTTTTCTCTTATAACGATGGTTTCTCCTAGGTACAGCTTTCTTGATAGTACTTGACTCCATGAACCAGGTGCTGCACACAGATCTACAGCTTTAGTAACTCCTTCGAAAATGTTGAATTTTTCATCGATTTGTAAGAGTTTAAACGCACTCCTGGCTCGCCAACCTTGTTCCTTTGCTTTTCTGTAATATACATCACGTTTGTCCCTCGACACTCTACCCATTTTGGAAAATTAACTCGGTTCCTTAACGACCTCAACCACTTTCCACAAAAAACAGGTCAGAAATCAAAATCAAGAAGAAACTTGGGTCTTTTTTTTCTGGTGAATAGAATAAACTAGCTATACTGTTGTAGTTAGGGTGTTCTGTGATACTGTGCTAAAGTTACTAATGTCTAGAAACAAACATCGAAGTATACTTTTTGTGGGTGAACTTATTGACAGTTCTGTATACAGATTTTTTCCCGAGGTTTTTGATATTGGCATAAAGCTGGCATCATTCAATTTCACGAGTCAAATTTCACTTTTGTTACAGATAGGTAGTCTGTGCTGCTTGCTACGGTAATAAAATTATATTAATATAGTATATAAATCAATGTCAGCACTCAAAGTCTCCGTAACTTCAAATGTTCATGCAACAAAACAAATAACTACGAACTTACCTAATAGATGTTTATAATTTTCGCCAAGAGCTTCTGCCCATAAGGATTGTCTCCATGTATCCAGATCCATTGAAAGATTTTCAGGACATTGTCGGAACTTATGTAGATAACTAAAACATATAAGTTTTCCCTCTTCCTCTGAGATCTGATATTTATGAAAAAGAATTTTCGAGAGCTGAAAAAATTAATAGAATCTAATAAAATAACGATAATAAAAAACTTGAATATTGAAAATTGATTATAGCTTTTTCATATGCCACATGAAGAAGATCACCCGGGTTTCGAAAACATGTATATAACGTGTCAGGTTCCGAATGATAAAATTGTTCATCAATTGCAGTGAACTGGGAACTTATCGTACACTCTCCACATTTCAAACTATCGCTCCCATATACTGCCATTGATAAACTATAGTGTTTGGAATGTGACAATATATTTAACCATTTGCATAGAGCGAAATCATAGTTTCATAGGGCGAAACTGTAGTTGAAACTTATAACAGATGATAAAAAATATGACGGCATAACGGAAAATGGACACCATATTCTCTATGCAAGAATTGAGATTGCTCTGACGAACATCGATACATGAGCTTTGTCTATCGAGGGTTACATTTCATTGGAGCAATAAGAAACTTTTACTTATCTAAAAGAAAGCGAGGAAAAGTTTTCCATTGATCTAAAAAATATAGCATGCGTAATAAGAAAAGTCTGTGAAATGGAGATGATTATTAAACAGTAATAGATTTAGTAAAAAAATAACGAATGAAAGCTATTAGATTATCGAGGTGGTTATTAAGTTGATACAATCGCATCCTAAGAACTACAATTGGGTACTTTCGTTATGATTGAGACTTTCTATCGGCTAATGACTAATGCCAAAACAAAAATTTAGTACAATTATATTTGGTGTTGTGGTACTTTTTGTCATTTCTCAAATCCCGACGCTGCCTCGCTGCTTCCGTCAATATGTCAGGTAGTTGATCCCGGGACGTTTATATGAGTGTATTGAGGCTAGCAGCTTATTAGGTAAGTGGAAAAATTATTTATAGTTTATATTTTTCCGTTATTCATTAATTCAGCAGTAAAATTCAAATAACTTTGGGATATCTGAAACTGTCAAATTTCAAATAATCAACTGTCACCTATTAGCTACAGTTACCTACCTTTAGGCTATTATTCTGTGGCTATACCACAGAACTATAACTTAGAGTTCTGTGGGCTACACATTACAGGTGATTGCCGGTAATAACCAATAAGAACAAAGGTATCGTGTTACCAACTTTTTGAAATTTCGCGGTTTATGATTTACCACAATTTTCATGAACGGCCCCAAATATATTATAATTTAATCATATTCTTGATTGAAAGTGACCCTTCTTGATGTGTCAGTTTTTTAAAAAATGAAACCATTATCTGGAGGTGAGAAATGGAGTATGAGTATTTTCACCTGGTGAGTAGGAAAAGTGATTTTGTTATGCCAAAAAGGTTCAATTTCTATCCACTGAAGTCATAACAGTCAAGTAGATAATTTTGTATCCCTCCTCTGACATAAATCGTTAAAACCAGCATTGAATATATTATTGTTCAATATGAACAATAATTTTTTTTAAATTGTGATGCTTCACCACAAAATAATAAGTATATAATTTACTGTTTTGCTGAAATAAGTGTCTTGTTCGTAAGCAGTCCTAACTATCAAGACAAGGACGTCAACTAATTCCAGTAATAAAAATTTAACTTCATATCACATGCAAAAAGGTGAGAAAAAATTCAGATGTGAAAAAAATCAGTAAGAACCTGCCAGAAATGTACTTACAAAGAAATAAATTCTCAACAGATGTTTACTTCATTTTAAGTTATCTTCTAAAAATAACATCAATGTGTGGGTGTTTACAAGATTTATTTTTGGAGATTATTGAGAAACTACCAGTTAGCTTGATATATGATACATGATACAAATCAAAAAAGATAAAGTAACAAATACCTTTATTTAAAACTATCTCTTAACCAATATAAGCTTGTATAAAAATCAGTATGAAACCTTCAGTGCACATTAAAACAAATGCCTTTACAAGTCTCGCAAACCTTGGTGCTTGACAAAACATAAAAAAAATATGACTGTACATATTTCCTTAAATAAAGCTTACAGTCGAGCATGAACTGGACAATTGTTGAAAACTTAATCACCAAACAATTTTTTGCCCAATTCCATCAGTCTGTGATTTCTGCACACCCTCAAAGCTTCTGCCTTCTTCAAAACATCTATCACACTCTCGTTCGCGTCGACTAAGTGGCATAAGAAATCTTCGAAAGCTGATTTTATATTTGGAGGCAGAGTACCAATCTTGACTTTTTTCAGCAACTGGACAATACCCTCAGCCCATCCACTTTCAATGGCAAATTCAGAAATCCAAGGTATCTGCGAGATGACGGAAGCCAGCGTTTGCATTCCAAGGAACCAGAGCTCCATGATTTCCATCCAGTGCTCCTTGTACGACATCGCCACAACCAAAGCAGTCGGATCGTTTGACTCGTCGATGATGTAGGCATCCCACAAGAAACGTATCGTTGCTTGGATGTAGCGGCAAATGGAGAAGTCATTCTTCTTCACTTTCTTTGACAATTGTTTCAAGAGGAGTAAACCTAGAATGGCCAAGTTTCCGTGTAGCACTAGATTTTCAGGTATGTCTTTCAGCTCGGGTAAGTTCTCGAAAATAAACTTGAGTAGATTGTTGAACACCTCTGATTCCTCGACGTACTTGGGTTCTAACACTGTGAGATTCATCAATACATTGCAAGTACTAATCATTGCTGTTCTGGAGTCTTTCATCTCCTCTAGTTTTTCAGGAGTGAGCTCTGGCTTGGGCTGATTGAGTACCTTTAGGCGTTCAGACCTAGGAACAGGAGGTCTCTTATAATGCACTATTGTCCAGTGAAACTCGAGCACATCCAACAGAACCTGATCTTCGTGGCTCTTTAGCATGATAGCCCTAGCTTCATCTTCAACAGCTAAATGGCACATCGCTGGTAACATTACTCGGAGAATGTTGATGTTGCTAAGTGGGTCTTCTTCTTGAGGGGTCCCTGCTTTTTCTGCAATCCTCCTTGCTCGGTCAGAGTAAAATGTTTCGTTTGCAAGCTCCAACATGAAAGGCAGAAGCTGGTACACCTGTGTGCGCATAGCTGTGGTTTCTTGAGCAAGCCATGCCACCAGCACCCTTATACTAGCACAGATAAATAATTTATCCTCACCAGAAGGTTTGTTCTTTTCTTTAGAAACCTTCAACAGCAAGTTCACAATGGCGGTAAAGGCCCCCTTGAGGCCTGTATACAGAGTCTGCTTCTCTTTCTGATCCAAGTCGATTTGATCAGTTGCAATGAAGGCTACAGACAGCTCCAAAATCAAATAGCACACACTGATTAGACTCTGTTGGGGAGCTAGTGCTTTCAGGCCTTTTCCGTCGAGCTGCATGCGAATCTCAATAGCAGCTAGTTGAATGAGCACCAGAAATATCTGCTTCCCTTTTTCTTCATCAGAAAATATCCAATCGATGCCCAGAAGATCTAACATGCTAGACGTAAGGATGAGAGCAGGGTTCCGTTGAGCAGCTCCAATTTTACTCTGCAATATATCACATAGGCCTTTGTACACACTCTGAGGCCACGTTTCACTAGCCGCAGATTCTGCCAGGTCTTTTCTTGATGGGCAATTATACACTAGGGCATTGAGAACCTCGCAAATTTCAAACTTTCGTTTGTCCTGATCGGTTTCAAAGTCCACAGCTATTTTATTCATCAGAGCGTGATATGCTTTGGGATCCTTGTTCTTCCAGGAGGCGCCTTGCTTGGCCACGAGAACAGCCATGATGTTCAGCGCTTCATCCGATTGGAAGCTTCCCTGGGAGTATATTTCACTCAGTTTGTCAATAGCGTTGGAGTCTATTAGGGCTTGCTGTCCTGGCGGATAAGCAGCTATACCTCTGAGGCAGTTATAGGCCTCTCCGATGGCCATGAGGCTGTCATCGTTTTCAGAATCATCAGCTGACTTTACGATGTCAAGAAATACAGGTACGAACTCTAGCATCTCTTTTTTGGTGGCCAGTTCTTCCTCATTGCAGAAAACTGTGATGATGGACAGTGCAACCGATTTATAGATTGAAGGGGGGCAGTCGACAGGAACGTCGGTGGTTTGCAGAAGCCTCCGCAGAAAGTCGAAACCAATAGCTTCGAAAATGGCCTTTTTAGCATTAGGAGTGGCATGCTTTCCTTTGACTAATTTCGTCACCATAAACAAAGCAGCGAACTTTTCCGTGTCACTGGAAGAATTCTTCAAAATGTTGCAGCACTTTTTCACTGCGTCAGAAACTTCCCCCATGGTGAAAGAACCGGCGATACGACCCTGGTCACTGATTCTGTTTTTCTTGTGAGTTCGTGTGCGATCATTGAGAGACTGAGGCGCGCCGCGTGCATTCGTCTCGAAAGATATTTTTGGTATCGGGCGCTGCGAGTTTCTAAATACGGTAATTTCTCAGACTCCGTATCGACTTACTTATTTTTAGATTTTTCTCAGTCATTGAAACTACGATTTTACTCCTTTGCGCTGTAGGTATACAACATTGCAACATAACTTCTCTGACAAATGTCAAATGACATGACGGATGACAGATGATCGCTTGTGGAGGTAACTGGAAATCTAAATTCCGTGCGCGATTGCCAGATTTTTAAACATGAAAGCCTCAGGTTAATGGATATATTACAAAAGTTCAAATCGTACTTCAAAAGTGACCATATACTACTTATTTATTTAGTTCGGCATCATATAAATTATGAAAATTTAAATTTCTGCCTCCAAAGGCGAACTTTAAATAAGATCAAATTTCCTAAAAGAACAATTTGTTCAGTCCACTCTCAACTTACCTACAGTGTAGGTTGATGGACTGACACCTATCAGAAAACAACTACTCCCCTGGCTAATACCACGAAGGGCGTTGGATTATATTCGACAGGTGTCGGTGCAGGATATTTCACTGAAGTTATTCCTGCATATGCTGTTGGCGATACAACTAAACGGAATCGATTTTCACTTATTGGAACACACTTGCAGACCGGTTTCAGGCTGTTTGACCGCTAGTCAGTACAAGGCAGTGTCTATCATCAACCTAAAGTTGATGATTTCTAATAATTGAAAATCGAATTCCTTTCAGAGTATCATTCATCGAACTAGGCAGAAGCGAACAAACAACAGCATGTTTGTCATCGCCCCATCTGCCCGAGAACGAAGTAACCAACCGCATATCCGAATTTTGCCCAATTCCTCGTATAAGGAAGAAAACTACGCGAAATGAGTGAGCATACTTGAAGCTTTGTATATAGACTTATAGACTATATAGTAGGATAACCTTATGGGAATTTCATTTGACAGGCGTGGAGACCATCAAAAGATGGCGCCACTAAAAAAGGAGACTGGGGTTTGAATTTCGTCTCCCCGCTATCAATAGAGTCAAAAATTGCTTGCCAAGGAAAACAGATCCGAATTAGGGTCGTTGTTTATGATTTTACGATGTTTATGGTTTTTGGTTCATTATTTTCATTTCTCTTGCCTATTAGGTAGATTATTAGGATGTACCAAAACGGGAATAACAACTAGATAATGTGCTTTGTGTTAATTATAATTAGATATTTTTGAGAACTTCGAAATAGTGGCATTTGCTGTCAACATTTTGTTTGTGTAGCGTGTATTTTTTTTGAAGGAAAAATTCATTAATTTTTTTGATTTTAAATTGTTAATAAAAAAGTGGAAAATCCAAATTTCATTATTTCTGCAACGGCAATCTATCATTCATCACCCTATTGATAGTAACTTCCAGTTTATAAAAAATTATCAATCAACAAATGCATAATTAATGGAGGAATTGGGACAAATTTTTAGTAAATTTGATGATATTTTGGGATCTTTTTTGAAAATTATAAAATTTTGAATATTTTCCGAGATATTCAAAAAAAAAACCGAACCTAATTTTTTTTTTACTAATTTGTTCATAACTTTTGAAATTTCTTTTAGAGCCTCTTTGAACTTTTCCTTGAACTTTCTCATGACAATTCGAATCAAATGACACCTTGATCGTAATTTTCGGAAAATATATAAAAATTTTCACATATTCAGGAAAAAAATGGTACATGTGAACTAGAACCAGAGCGTTTCAGTAGAATTATTAAGTGCAACAGTTGATTTGCACAGTAAAATTCAAAATTAATGTTTTACAAATGAGAAATGTCCAGTGAAAAATAGAAAAGATTGCTCATTGAAAATTATGCATCATTAGTTATACATTATATATGTTGGATAGGGAAAA
>WOGR01002895.1:0-16643 GCA_015342045.1 Leptinotarsa lineolata
GAAAACTATGATCAAATTATTGCATTGTCATCGGTCCTTGATACGTATGCAAAGTTTCGAATTAATCAGACTTCTGGAAATTGGTGAAAATTTTGCTTAAAGATTCCGTTACATACATAGATACAACCGAAGCTTGTATAAGCGTGTTAATGAAAACATCGAAACTTCATTATTATTCATTTCCAAAAGTATGAACAGTGATATACTTATTCAAGAGTTGCCCATAAAAATGGTTGATTCATTAATATATTCGAGAATGTATAATGAATATTACGTTCCATTTATACACAATGAACGTTTTCAATTTGTATACAATAACCATTTTTTCCAAACTAATATTGGTAATAACCCCAATGAACGTATGAACCTAATGAAGTTACCAACCGAAATCTGTTGGAAGTCTCCATCCACATTTATGAAATCATGTTATGAAATAAAAAGTTATTTGCAATAAATTTGAAGCTCGAGGTGACCACTCTATGATTGAAACACATTCGGAAACAATTAAAATCACACCAGATAGCATGCATTGAGAATTACGACCGAATAAAAAGATTGTTTAGAGTCGTTATCGATCAAAATCGACAATTAATAGAAGCATCTCGAAATAATTTTCTTAACTCGTCCCATGTTTTGGCAAGTTCTCAAATTTTAACAATGTTATTTCCACGCGTCGAATACTTGGCAAAGTTGTTGCACCATTGGCTAATAACTCATTAATATTGATACACATTTGCTCACGACAAATTTGCAACGTGTTATTTCTTGTATTTTTCCATACATCTCAAACTTTATTGCTTTCACGTCAATACTTTTTCAAAATTCCATTTTGTTTTCTATTTTCAGTACTACCATTTGATAATCAGTATTTATCAGGCAGGCCCTTTATCTTCATTCACATCTGAAGAAAAGTTTGCTTTTTTCATCATACTGATTCATATATAGTAGTAGATGAGCTGAAGTAGTAGATACATTATTCGTTTTCGGCTATTTCTCTAGTAAACCCCGTGTTTTTCAATATTTTGTATGTGATGTACACTTTCAATCAAGAAAACTACTTGTCTTTTTTAACTCTGAGTTGGTTTACGCTTACGACCATCTAGGATCATAAAACTTCGAAAAGTTTTTCTTCATAGTCCACCTATAAAACTGGAAGGGCTCACATTAGTTCCAATATATCTGTTTTATATGTCCCTTTCGACTGTAACTTTCTCTGACGCCGTGTGTGATCCTCGAACTTGATCTTTCAAGTTTGCGATGTATCGAGAATATTTATCCAAGGACTAAATGTGCTGAAAAGTATCGAGCCTAACAGATACATGGCGCTAGTCTTATTGCAATCACCTCTACAAGGAAGCTGTTGAAATTACATGATAATTTACTCGGTTATTATACCATTTTCAAAACATTTTCAGTTTTGAAAAAGGTGTAATGACCGAAACTAATCAACAAATACAAAACTATCTTGCAAAATGGACAAAAGTGTGTTTTTATAGTGCACTCCCAGTGAACATGAATTTCCACAAAATGAACAAGTCTTCAATCAAAGAAGTATCTCCATAAATGTCCCCTGAAGCCATATCAACATGTTGAGGAGGGATAGAACAATGCAAATGAGTATCATCACCATAAAAATGATCTAACAATGGTGTACTGTAGTTTGAACATCAAATGTATGAAGGGCAAATGGTAATGGACCGAATATCGACCCCTGAGGAACACCAATGAATATCTGAAGGGATACATTGCAAATGTATCCCTTTCCTCGCCCACATCTGTAGAAATCCCTTCCTCAAACTCCATATCTCCCAAGAAAACATTCCTGATATATTTTCCGAATTCTCCCAGTTATTACCCATCATGCGAAATTGTACGGCGGCGGAATTTCCCACCCTCCTTCATTTTCTCAACCGCTGTATTTAATTTACGCAGTGTTAACTTCCTTGCATGCTTGTAGATGTGGGGTTGTACAAAACAGACTTTCCAATGGAAAAGCTTTCCAAACTCGTAAAACAACCTATGGATTGGAACACATGAAAGGAGTGTTTCTGGCAGCATCAAAGTGCTTTCGGTTTATTTGCATTTATTTTGCATATTTTTCCAACGGAAGAGTGCCAAATGGGCTCCGAAAATAATACTGGCTAGACCATAAAAAACGAATTAAAGGATCAACAAAACTTTTCTTGGTCTTGTCATTACATGCAATAGGAAGGATTATACAGACTGTTCCTTGATGAAAACCTGATATTTGTGGGGATTATTTTTGGGCTCACTTTCATCAAAGAGAAATTTCTGTTTGAACTAACTCTCGTTTTCGAATGAAGTGGTTGACATTTGACGCATCCTGAAACTTTAATAATCCTAGAAATGCTCACCCGAATTTTTTTTCTGGAGAATTCACTGGATATCCTTTGAAAACGAATTCCAGTTTTTCTCATCTTCGTCTAAAGCACCAAAACCATTTCGCTCCATTGTATGTGACAGTCCATTCATTCTCCATTCTCGAAGAACTCTACTTTTATCTGCAACTTCAACAATTTCATCGATTCCTCGGGTTGAGTTATGTGCTCCCTCTTCCCCCGAACGTCATTATGATATCAATTCTGTTCCATTCAACGTCAACTGGAACATAACGATGTAATTCTACGTTTATTCTCTTAGAGAAATATCGAAAAAAGACCGTAACGAGACTAATAAATCAAATTCCACTTCTATCGTGTCCAATTTTATTATTCCCAAAGAGCTGCTATCCTTCTCGCTGTTTCCAGTTTTTCGAAAATTTTTTAATAATCTTTATTACTTTCTGCTCTCTACTACTGTGAAATATGATACAGACGGGGCGGTTCTTTCATTTTGGGGTCAACCTTCTCTTGTTTGCTCTCTAGGTGTGGTGGATGAACTTTTAAAGCTATTAAAACTCATTCTGATGCGATGTGTGTTTTAAAGGGGCGTTGGAATATATAATCATCTCACCGAGAGGTCAATTCACGATTAAGTGAACGATCGACCAGCACCCGTACGTCGACAAAACGCAAGATCTGCCGAAAACATCGTCGCTGTCTGTGAGAGTGTGCAGGCAATCCGAGGGCATGGTCATCTTACATGGAGGTGATGTGAAATGGCCACTGAGATCGTGCGATTTGATCCCGTTAGACTTTTTCTTGTGGGATTTTCTTAGGTCGCATGTGTATGCAAATAAGCCACAAATCACAGCGGTCTTCAAAGCCAACATAACCCATGCCATGGGTCAAATTTAGCCTGATTAATATGCTAGAGTCATGGAAAATTTCAACTTGAAGATAGGAAGTGCCTAATGAAAGAACCTATAGTATTTATATCAACGACGTATTCAGTACTACTTGAGGGCTCGGCGAAAAATTGTCCTGGCCAACTACAGAGAAAATATTTAATATTGTGTAATTGGAAAGAGAATATTTTTCAAGAGAGATTAGTTTTCGGAAAAAACCTTCTGGCTTCCCAGTTCTACTTCATTATATAGAAGGAAAGAAGAAAAAAATTAATGCACGGAAAAAACCTTTTTTCAACTGAATTCAATTTAATTTCTTTATGTATACGAACCACTAGTATGTGGTATCTAGTGACAAAAACTGGATAACCTTACATAGAACACCTTATTACGAAATAAGTACAGTTGAAAAATGTGTATACATACTATTCAGGAACTTCATAAAAGTCCTTAAAACTATAGAAAGATTGTTTTATGTTTTTATGATAATATTGTGTTCGCGTCTTGGAGATCCACCAGTATAAGTTTGGTCACATTTACACGAAGCACTTTAAATAAATTTCATTTTCATTCCTCTCAAGTTTTATTTGAGTTAACGAAGATTTCAGATTATTTTGAGTTACAAAAATCGTTCGGAATTTGAATTTAGAAAGGAATCGCCTCATCTGAAGTAAAAGCCAAATGGAATAAACTCATTGTTACTGTACATATTTAAAAAAATCCCGAAACACGTCAAATTCAAATTATAATTTGAGAAACTGCAACGGAAAAATGCCACCCCTACCTTCAACCCCCGTCGAATGGCATGTAAAACCCTCAATTTTTCAAATTGGAAATATCTCCTGGATGATCATCATCTCTAAAAACATTTCTGATGGAGGAATTTTGTTTTCGAATGTTTTTGTTGTAGATGAAATCAGCATGGCTCTATCATAAATTGTTTCAATGATACCCTCTTCTCACAACAATTCGATGATTCGATTCGAAATTGAGATATTCATTAGTAGGTATTTCCCTTCTATGTTGCTGACGGAAAAAATATCATTATTTTTTTGCCACGAAACCCCAAACTATTGTAGTTGGGTTAGCAAATCTCCTTAATTCGGTCCTGATCTGTACAGAAATGTTTATTATTCAAATTCGGGGAGATTTGCAATTTCAAATCGTCTCTTACGCATTCATCGTCGCAATTTGAACAAGAAATGTGGGTTTATTCCCGGGTCCTTTTTGCGGCTGGCGTTATCAGTAATTTAGGGGACATGGAAAATCTCCAGAGAGCTATAGGACAGTCGTCAGGTGATTCGAGAAGGAGTTGGGGCCCAGAAGACTGGTTTTCGCATTAGGAGGATAAGCCAAGTTGAGCTCCACGTTCCCAGTTTTTTAGGATTGTGATTTTGACATAGAAACAAATTACATTTTGAAAAAAGGGACCTTCTGATATTTTACTTATACGCTATTGTAAAGAAAGTGGGAACTTCCAAAGAAAGGCAGGAAAAAATTGGAAATATATCAATGAAAACACTCCACGAAGAATCATGCATAGGCAAGTTTGTTACAGATATAAACTGGAAGAAAAATCATCCCTCAACAGCTGCCTTTAAATATGAACATTGGATGACATGTCTTATGAAGGAACTAATGATTTTCATTGTTTTTTCTCATTTCATAAACTACACTTCTACAACTACATGGAAGTCTGCTGAAATTCAATTGAGAACAAATTGGAAAAAAGATTAGTAGAGAAATTTCATTTTTTCTATTGATTATTCAATTCGAAGGAAATATTATAGAAAGTGTTTCTCAACTGTGGTGAAATATATAATTCTTGTTCTGAAGATACCGGGGGTGTTGAATTGTTCAAAAAATTCCCTTTTCGTATCATTATTGTGAGTATCTCTTCGGCAAAGTTACTCTCAGTGATGAGAGATTAAATTAGGCTCAATTAGTTATAAATTATTGAGTCCAGTAGGGATTCGGAACAGGACCATAAAATGTGCTGACGTTTCTTGTAACATTTAATTTTTTGTTGGGCAAAGCATAAAAATTAAACTTTTTCAACCCAATTTTGCTTCAACATCCTGGCAATGACCTCTGACATTATGCCTCCAACTGTCAACTTCAAACTGCCTCAAACAGTACTGTTCCCGAATAGGACTGGATCCTCCGGAAGAAGGAAATATTGAGATCAAAAACACCTTTAGGCTCTGGTGCAGCTGTTTTCAGTTGCAGACCCAGGACAGAGATATCAACCTGCCTAGGGACCTATGCGACTGGATTCCAAGCGGAAATCTTTACTTTTGAATTGTATGTATTGTCAATAAAAATATTCACAGTCAGGCGGCGTTAGAAGCTCTTGGCTCTTAATGAGCATCGTCTAAATTGGTAGCGAATTGCCAAAAACGACTCTCCTCAACAGAAAGACTCAACAAAGTGTCTTTGGTCTGGATTCGTGGCCATACTGTTCTGAAAAGTAATGAGGCTGATGACTCCGTTGCAAAGGAAGGTGCTGCAAGCAACTTCATCGGACCAGAACCTGTCATTCGCATTGCTTTAGGCTTTGCCAAACAAATATTGAACACCTGGATGGCAAGAAGATTTAAAGACTTCTGGCAAAATCTTCCAGAGTTGTTGGACTTTAGTAGGGATGAACTACGATGTCTAAGAGGCCTCCTTACAGGTCACTGTCGTCTGAATCATCATATGCAGAGACTCGGACTATCGGAAGACAGTGTCTGTCGCCTCTGTTTGGAATATGATGAAACAGCAGAGCATATACTTTGTGCCTGCCCCACCGTGGACCGAATCAGGTTTTCAGAGTTTGACAGAACCACACTCTTACCATCTGACCTGAAAGATCACTCACCATATAAACTAATCGGTTTCATTGAGAAGCTGGGTTTATTTGGTCGAGTGTGAATAGGTGTGAGCCAACATAAACCCTTAGGGGTTGTGGTGGAGGGGCAATTAGACCCATACACTTTTGTCCTAACCCTTTTTGCTTTCGTAGCTCATTTTGTCTTTCAGAATAAAAAAAGGCAGCTTCGTTGGATATTCCTCATTCTCTCATCGCTATGTGAATGAGACAAGATGTAAACGCCTTTAAAATTGAGTGTATTTACAAAAACTGTTGTACATGACTACTTGCTGCTACGAAAAGTACATTTTTTAGAAAAGTTTAGCACCCCGTATCTGGAGAACAATGCATTTCCGGACATATGTTTATTAGAACTTCTGTTCATAAAATTATCTCCCATATGAACAGGTCTTTGCCGCAACTAGAAAACACCCTGTGGATACAAGTTATTGATTAATTGTATTCAGTGATTTATATTATGTTGTCAATTTTCGGGGTGAACTTTTCAGTTTGTTCTTTATTGAATTTTAGCAGCTATCCTATTGATTTGATCATGGTAATATTTTGAGAAACAACAGTACTGCTTCCAATTAACTGAAATATTTGTTTCAATTGTTAGTTGAGCCATTAAACACAATTATATACAACTTCACAACGAATCTCTATACCTCTCTTTATTTTCCTTTTGTATTTTTGTCAGTGCGTATATTTTGCTCCACATTTTGGATAAACTATAGAACTGTTATCAGTATTCTCCTATCCAGAAACAAATAAGCTAGAACAGGAACGAGTATCAATAACAGAATTGATTACATTCCGTACTAAAACTATTTCATGCCCTCTTCTGCCAGTCGGGAATTACAACAATGTTTGCATTGGTTGGCTTGATTCGAAATCAATGTTGGATATGTTCTCTGTTATTCAAACATAGTAAAATACACAAGCGGCGCCGAGTTTTAAACAATGAGGGTTTCAAATGAGGCGCAGTATCTGATAAGGGGACTTATAATGACTTGGTTGAAGTGCTTTGAAGTACTATAAAAACGTAATCATACGAAAAATTGAAATTGATTATTTCTAGAAATATAGTAAGGCGCCAATACAAACCATCTAAACAGTGGATATAGCAGGTTTTTTGACGAGTTCAATTTGAATTTGTTAGAATCTGAAATATTTCATTCCAGTTTGCGTATATAGATAGCCAGGAGATACAAAATGTATACCCGAGAGGGAAACAGAAACAGTTTCTCCAAATGGAACGACATTGTTTACTTATCGCCAAATTGGATGAAGAATGGACCACATTTCCGGAAAGCACCGACTGTATCAGGACTGGACTGGCCAAACTGTAGTGGAGCAGCATTGATTTATTTTTGTCAAGAAGTATTCTAGATGTTTGTGCAAGTTTTCACCATATGAAATGATTTTTCTCAGTGCTACTAGTTTGTTTCCATTATTTTAAATACATTTTGCGTTTATATATTATATAAGAAATATAAAACCACGTATTACCTTGAAAAATTCATATCTCTTCGAGCAGAGATGGAATCACAAATAAATAATGAATACAATACCTATATTGAAACTGCAGAGCATGTTGATTTTGATATTTCATCAACTTCAAGGAATGTATTTGGAAAATACCAGGTGTAATGAAGAATCGTGCTGATAATTGAAACATACCGTAGTACATAGTTAATGTATTTATTTAAAAATTGCTTTGAAAGCATTCAAAATCTTCCTGACAACTCGCTTTTAAAAATGACTGCTTCCTTTCTTTCTTTGGAAGATTCCCACATTTTTTTGAATCAAATCTTGTGAAAGATTTCTATAACGAATGTTTGGAATACAAACTGAGTAGAAGAAAGTGTTTTTGTATAATTCAGTGTTCAGATAAAAGTATTTGTTTCGAAATAATTTTTTCTTTCAAATAATGCAATGTTTATATGAAAGTAGCTGTTTCAGAAAGGCTTTTCCTTCCATTTTGTGTCGGAAAGTTACCTCTTTTCATGATCTATGTTTAGAGTTACTTCTTTTAAAAATGATTTCTTCCTTCCTTCCTTTGGAAGATTCCCACATTTTTTTGTATCAAGATGGAGTAGTAGAAAGCCAAAAACTTCCTTTACCCCCCCCCGCCCAAAAAAATGTATTATCCCTTCAATTTAAAGAATCAGAATGTTTATATCTTTTCCGTTTATATGGCATTGGAATATCAGATCAGCGTGTTTTGCTTACGTTTCCATAAATATTACTACATATTCTTAGTTTTCCAATCAACTACATTACACTTTTACAGTTTTTCTTCTGGTGGAATTTCTTTTATGTGAATCTAGATCATCTACCAGGGTACCAAGTCGATGAAAAGAAACATTTGAATTTTCCGTCTACCGAGTTGAAACGACCACAATAGAGGCACTGATTTTTACAACTCAAGCGGCATTTGTGCCAAATCCTCTCGAAGCCTGCCAACATTTTTCCATTTACCTATCGATTATTATATAATATGACATTTTATACTGACTTCGCAGACGCAGAACCAGGTCATACAGACGAATGATTTGCCAGCTATTGGAAAGGAACTCCAACCCCTAATTTGATCCCCCTGTCACATCTGTGCCAAACAGGCAATGAATTTAAGTCATAATCGCCGGGTGTGCCGGCTGGAACGTTTTATTGAAAATGTAAAAATTGCGGGATAATTTTTCATTATAGAACCATATGCTCCGAAAAATGTCCTGAACCTAATAAAATTTTCGAGTGGGGATGAATAATTCACCGAATAGAAAGCAAAAGCTTGTTCGGAAAATATCTAGATGAAGAGTAGAAGCTGAAGGTGATAAAAGTTTCCCTTTGATTTTCTCAAGACTGAAAATTGACTCTGGAAAAATTCAAATAGATACCGCCGATACTGACATTGATGAATGTTGAGACGTTACAGTCACTTTTGGTTTGATTGTAGTTTTAAATGAACAGCATCGCCACACTGATGATAACTACTTTTGTAGTATTGATATTACTGGCCATAACTTGAAAAATAAGAAGGTAATAAGCTACCCTAACCTAATTTCCGCCATTCGACCAGTAGGGCACGATGTAGATTTGCCGGTCCCAGAACCTCCAGATGATTTGAATTCTGTTCAAACTGAAATAATTTCTGATGTACTGTCAGATATAGATGAGCAAGATGATGAAGAGTTCCAATGTACTACAGCAAATATAGAGCCTAAACTGTTTACTCAGATTGAGCTCAGATTGGGTTGACAAAAGAAAAAGTTGAATTGCTTGGTTCCCGACTGAAAGAAAAGAACTTGGCTGTTGGAACTAGCATATATGTGTATAGGAAGAGAGAGCAGCAGTTTTAGACATTGTTTGAACAAGAAGATTTAGTGTACTGCTCAGACATTCCAGGTTGAATACAAAAAAAAAGACTGGAGGCTGTTTATTGATTCTTCCAAAACTAGTTCAAAAGCTGTTTTATTACACAATGGTAACACTTATGCATCTATACCTGTTGGCCATTCTGTACAAATGAAAGCGACCTATGAAAACCTACACACAAAAATCTATAAAAATCAGCTGTTAAGTTTTCGAAAACATTTTTTTTGTTGGCCTGTGTTACATTGAAAGGGGTATATTTTTTTCACTTGCTGAATTTATAACCACCATATTAATATAATATGATCTTTGCTTTCCTCAAATCGAGTGAGCTGAAGTCGGAAATTGAGTGTTTCATCATAAGCTACCAGGAGGATGTCAGGGTGTCTAACACCTTAGTCTACCGTAGTTGCGTGATTGGTATAGAGGTTAATGATACCAGGTACAGGTCCTGCTGCGAGGCGTCTGAGTACCTACCTACCAAATGCTCGCCAAAGAGAATGTATTCGGTACAATTAAATTCTAGTGTAATCAGCCCAGATAGTACTCTACCTAGTGACGGGCGAGATTTTTTATGAGACAGTAAATAGAACCTTGTTCCACTTGCTCAGTCGAGTTGGGTACCCGCACTACACAGAGTACTCGGCTGAGCTACTCGGTAGGTGTAATTTGTCTCTAGGCACCAACCAGACTTGTCCAAAACCACTGGCGAGAAAATACGCCATCAATCTATTCGGGCCAGCGGTGTCTGACAGCATTGGCTGGAGTTCCAGAGGGCCCTGTTGGCCCTAAAAGTTCTCTATTACCACCTTCGACTACATCTTATGTTCCGGGGGATATTGAATCATTTGTGGGTAATGACAAGTGCCAAAGTTATTGAAACTATTCATTCTCCACCATCAGGTTGATAAAAGATAATAATGAGCTTAATGTAGTCCTCCTTCTCGATCTTAAAGTAAGGCAATATTCACTGTGGAATTATTAGCTCCGGATGAGGCGAATATTGCCCAAAATATCGAAATTTTGCTCTACACCTATATCACTCCGTTGAAATGAGATGATTTTGATGATTAAAGTCCTTGGTGGAATTATGCTCTCCTATTCGTAATCTCCAACCTCATTATACCAGCTTGCCGAACTACTCCAGAGATCTTGGAAAAATGCGGAAGACTGTGAAACACAGCTCAGGGCACATGATTCTCGCACCAAATGAAGACTTATCTCAAAGTGTTGGTAGTGATTATTGAGGTTATTAATATTGAGGTCATCGTGCCCATCGTAGTCTCGGAGCTTCGGTGAAATCCACCACAACCCTATCCATAAAATAATAATAATAATTCATCCCATCTATGTAGGTATATGAAATAATAGGTTCAAATGAATGATGAATAAATGACAATTTCACTAAAGGTGTGACCTTTTATGTCGGTAGGATTGGTAAGATTTTGTATGCATACATCACGTACAAATTCACTACATTTATAATTTTGATCCATCAACAGACGTCCTAAGAAAACCATCATGGAAAAAATGGAAGACATGAAACGATTTTTTGGATAAAACTATAAATATCGATCATTTGAGAGATACCATTCGTACATGGTATGGCAAAAGTAATACATCATTTTGACGTCATGATGTCACGTAATTTGCAAACCTTGAAATTAGTAAACCTGTGAGACTGCCAAACAGCTGCCAAACGTTTGTCAGGCCTAAAATAGCAAATGAAACTACAAAAAATGACAAATCGTACAATTGCGAAATTTTTGGAATTTGCTAAACTTTTGGATCTGTCGATTTGACACGTCGCAAGTTCGTGATATGACATATATTACCATTTGTCGTCTCAAGTGCTCAAGATAATACTTGTTTTTTCATTCGACCGGAACTGAATATTTTCTCTAGTAGAAGTCTGGATTGGTTTTTATTGTGATATGTCCAATAGAGAGAAAATGGAAGATAAAATGGTCAAAGACGATATTTTTAGAGAATCAAGCGAAGCATCCATTGAAAACACACATGCTAACCCTGATTACCCGATGACTACGAAAGTACATGCTCCGAAGAACACGAAAGCATCTCGTAAAACCCAGGTAAGCTAGTCTACGATTGAAAGGGTCCAAATATAGTATCGCGCTTGATTTCGTTAATGGAAAAACGACTTGTAATTTGGGATCATGCGTTGTCCGAATACAAAGCACTGTATAAGAACGTATGCTTTCTTAGTCCATTGAAAAGTTACATATAGGGTTGCGTTTTTGAAAGAACGCAATTTTATTTTTTCTATGTTTAAGGGGTTCAGTAGAAGCCTAAGTTCAAGTTTATGGGGTTGCCACCCTTGTCCCTCGGCCGCCATTTTGAAAAAGGGGTGCAAAGGGTTTTTTCGCACTTTCCAATCAAACCTGGCAAAATTACAAGGGGTGTTGAAGCATTTCAACGAAACAATGTTTCTGAAATCTGACAGACTTTATCAATCAACGGAACCTACAGCCTACAACCTATTCATTAATAAATAATATGATGATTATATGTTGCCAAATGATTTGTCATCGATGTGTCATCTGAATAAGAATGCTAAATCGCTTAATCACCAACTATTTGACAGTTTTGAATTAGCACATTTTCGATACATGCACATGCCACTCATTTGACATGTTTTTCGTGACATTGGAATGCCAAATATATGCCACTTTTGCCATACCAAAGGATTTTTGAATAGAAATGAAGTCATTCCTTGTAGAAAAGGGAAAATAGTATCAATTCAATAAAAATTTACATGCGTTGTTTCTGAAACTTGGCGAAACTTTAATTTGTTTTTCGAGACAACCCGCCAACCATAACATATCAACCGAAATCCATATTTGAATGCATATTTAAACTCGGCACGCGTCAAAAATGGCGCTGTACTTATTAACTCGACATGTTTGTTATTTCAAACAAGCGAAGAGACCTTAAAAGGGACGATATTTATATGAACGCTAATTATGGATACCAACAACCTACCGCAGCACAATGTCTGCATCGCATAATTGAAAAATATCCATCAAAATTACTGAGAATCATATTAAAGTATGCAAAGCCATCGAACGCAGTGGCGTACAATTGAAAGATGATATACTGGAATAAAAAAACAGTAAAAAATTGGAAAGTATTTCCATATCATACAGTGAGAGAATGAACAAATAAATAATGCACAAAAATGTTTTTTTCAATGATATGAAAGAGCAATATCAATTAAAAAAATCGTTAATATCAATATTTATGGAAAAGAAAGGTTTTGGCTTTCAACTTCTCCATCATTATTCAAAAAAGATTGGAAGATTCCCACACTTCTTTTGAAAGAAGTGTGGGAAGTAGAAACTCAAAACTTTTCTTTCCCAAAAGTTAATTTCTCCTACAAATATATATATCCCTTTCAATTCAAACAAAATTACTATAGCTGGGATTTAATCAAATGAGCAGGTGAATTTCATTACGTACTGTCATCGATGACATAGGTAGATCAAACTTATTCGTGACATAAAGTCGTAATTTTATGAATAAATTGAGTGCTTTTTCTTATATTATTCAAATTTGTTGCTGAAGAGTCGATGAGGCAAGTGTCTTACGGCGAAACATCGGATGCCCACCAGTGAGAATGTAAGTCAAATTTTACTACTTTCATCAATTATATTGTGTAGGAATCCTGTGAATGATATCTGATTCGATTTCAAAACAAAAATTTGAAATACAAACTGAATAGAGAAAAGTGTTTTTTTCAAAATTCAGTGCTTATATAAAAGTATTTGTTTCGAAAGCATTTTTTTTTCAATGTTTATATGAAAGTAGCTGTTTCCAAAGGGCTTTTCTTCCAGTTTGTGCCTGAAAATTACTTCTTCGCATGAACTACACATCTCTGTATAGAGTTACTTTTTTGAAATTGATTGCTTCCTTACCTTTTTAGAAGATTCCTACATTTTTTTGAGTAAAGATGGAGAAGTAGAAAGTCAAAACCCTTCTTTCCCCAAAATTAATCTCTCCTAAAAATATACCCCTTTAAATTTAATCAATATTTACTATTAATTAATCAACAAATGCGTCTATGGGTGATGAATTTTTATGAAAAACGATTTTTTTCTTCAACAATATTATTTCTACCTGATACAGTTTATTGTATGATTTTCACTATAAATTTTTTATAGTGAAAATCATACAATTAATTGCATTATTGTATTAATGAGTTTTAATATGGATTGTCATTGAGTATCAGCGAGTTCTATTCAATTGTTATGAAATTTAACATATTCCCTATATAGTGGTCTGATGTATATCCATATTAATGCTTTCATATATTTCAAAGTGTAATTTCAGCGAGTCGAGATAATTTTGAAGTGAATTGTTTTCAGAGTGCTCACCGGATTCATTAGTAACCATGGTTCCACTCTATTACAACAATAAAGGGTTAACGCTGAATAATTATCTCGCCCAATTGTCATTCATGTGACCCGGTATGGGATCGAAAACGATTTTTCGGTTTATCAACTGTCACGAGGCATCTGCATTACAGTCGCGCCAGCACCGATGATTAAACGCAAATTTCATAGCCGACTTCTCATTTGAACTTCAATGAAAAAAGCAAATTGGATATGGGGCTCGGTGATATGGAAACGGGCGAGCGGGCATATCAAACGTGAACGAAATGACTTGCCCGTCACCTGCCGAATTTAACTAATATGAAAAAAACACATGCAGTCAGTAGCTTTTTGGTGGGAAATCTCTTTTATGGATGTTTCGGGGAAAATTAGAAATCAAATATAAAACATGGTAAAATGAGTGCAAATATACAAATAGCACATCCGTTTCCGAATATTTTGAAGAACTCTCAAAAATTCTCAATATTCAGAACATATTTAGGCTCCAATATGCCGAACTTAGTTGGGGTGGCTTGTTAGACACTCACCTGAAAAAAGCTGAGGTATTACAAAAAAAATAATCAAAATCATTTACAATAGAAAAAATGACTACCCCTCTAATTATATTTAAGAGATTCAAAGCTACTTGATGTACGCTAATTATATTATGTATAACGACGATTAATTCCATTTTTTATTAATTGAATTCGTGAAATTGGTCAACAACTTTTGAGATACAAAGAAAATCATCATTCATACACTAATGTTTCAAGGGAAATTTTCGAACTGAAATTTCTATTGGTGTTTATTGAAATACATGGAACACTATCATCCTTAATGGCAGTTTCGGAAAAACATACTTGTCTTATTTTCTCATTAACAGCTTTTTGGACAACATTACAAGATGAAGCACAAAGTTCATCCCTAAAATTACGACTTTATAGTATGTTATATTATGAAGCATTTCTATGAATGATATCTGGCCAATCTTAACGAGCTCTACAAATAACCAAACATCAGCGAAAATCTATGTTATGTGCTATCATAATTTTAAGAATTTGGTGTAAAAGTTATAGTGAAGTTTGGCTGTATTATTTTCGAATTCTCTTCTTTTCTCTACTCCTTTGGTGAAAATATAATGATTTTTGAAAGTGATAAGAAAAACGAAGGAGTAGAAGGAGTATCAAAAGCATGAATAGCGTTCCAGATAGTAAAGCACCCTGAAACAATTTCAAAAATTCTGAATGAACTTCCTGAACTGTTTCTAATCTCACTGTATTACCATAGTCAATGAATCAAATCCGTAGATATGATCGCACGTGTTCCAGGAGTGGATACCGCAAATCTTCATTTAAATACTTGTAGATCAATAGCTACACGGTGTAGGTAGTGATTTGAAAGATCTCGGTACATGCTTCGAGTTGTGCTGCACTACATTTTCCGGAGCAATTTATTACTATCTTATAGATATATCTAAAACGTCAGGTTTCTCCGCAGATAGGTCGTGTGATACATGCATTCTCTACTGTTGAAACGTACCGGGTTGTAGTACTTAAAAGGAAAGTACACAAAACCACCTACTGGGCAAAATTTATTATTTACGGCGAAAAGTTTTTTAATCACCGAACAGTTCGGGTACATTTTTATTTTCATCAAACTGATAGGGTTGTGGTGGGGTATGTCAGATGTCATTTCTATCAGAAATTTGGTGGAAACCAGGTTTCAAAAGTAACACAACCGTCAACGACGTCTGCCCTCACGCGCCTGCCCGCGTTCTCAGCAATGGCGCTTCATTGCTTAGACCGCCCCTTCACTCACGCGCATCATACCCCGTCGTCTTACAGTAGACGCGACATATAATGGCGTACTGTATCGTGATAACTTTTAAACGATTCATTCAAATTATTTAGTGTAAAAGACAAAGTTCATCATTATTCAAGCGGAAGACCGGGGTTCGATTCTCCGCCAGGCCACCGTGCTGGGTAATCGCACGTTAAAAGGTAAGGCCTCGTTAATCCATTGCTCGCACAAGTTGCGACTTCTGAGGGTTGACGTTCGTCAGCTGGTTAATGGAACGAACAATTTTAGAACAACAACAATTAAATGTTCAAGATGACAATTGGATCAATTTTTATTAGAATTTGACAAATATTCTAAAATGTGCATTGTGAAAAAAGGATTCAATTTAATTGTATTTATATCTCAGTATATTGCATAAAGTGGCTACTACATGAGAGGTAAATACAGGGGGTTCCATCTCAGACGAGTCACCCCGTACATATCTCATCCCATAGTAACTGGAAAAATTTCCCGAAACACGTCGAATGGTTTTGTTCGGGGGACATCTTTTGATGTATATTTTAGTCTTGAACGGGCAACCCCCTAATAGGGGGCTCTTCAACCCCTCAAACTTGAATAGGAGAGAGAGGTTGAGTGATACTTCATTTGAGAGGTCTTGGAAGTCTCTTTACAACGGTATATGAAAAACGTAAATTTGGTGAACCGTTTTCCCCAAAAATCAATTTTGCAGCTCGAATGAGCCACCGTAAATAATTTGGTTATTTTTACACGTACAAGCCCATTTTTATTAAGCCCCATTTACAAACTTAAACAATCTTCAAAAAATCAGATTCTTGAAAAAATTGAACTGTTGTATCATATGCTTGCAATCAAAAAAATCAAATCTGCGTGTTTAAATCAAATGTTCAAATTGTCCTCCATTGACTTCAATACAATAATACTTTCTCTCAAACTAGTATATAAAAAAACAGCAAAA
>WOGR01002896.1:0-19198 GCA_015342045.1 Leptinotarsa lineolata
AAATATTCTCAACATCCACTTCGACCCACCTCCTGAGATGGGTCGTTGTGAGCTTGCCGTGAGCGAAAGTAATGACGTTATGAGTGACGTTTTCGCCGCGACCAAAACAACCGCGGTCTTTATGTGGAACGGCTGAAGGATCATTTTGATCGTTGTGAGCGCTTAGTTGAACGCACGGTATAAATATCCACAAAAATAATTAATATAGAATTTCATCTACTTCCATTTCTGAATGTTCGTTATGCTCTGTTTTGATTTAATTATATTAATAAATTGTCTTTATGTTATCCTGGCGGAGTTAATCTTACCACTCAACCAAGATTATTTTTTATACATTAAAGTATAAATAGTGATACAGTATCATAACTTGAAACTAGGCCCTAATTTAGGTTTTAACAGTATATAGGAGAAGTACATGTACGTAAATTGATTAGGAAAAAACATGATAATGTAAAATGAATCGGATAATCATTGATTGATAAAATTCTGAATTTTGTCCTTTTTTTAAAAGTATCTGCCTTTAATTAAATTTTCCACAAAAATATACTCAAAGTAACATTGTTTTGTCGTTAATTTATTGGGGACCGAATGCCTGACATTCTTAATGCCTAGGCATTGAAAATATCCCTTCTATGAACGATGAATGTCCCTAAAATTAATCACTAGTAGTCGAAGTGGGGCTGAAAATTTGAAGATTTCTTTTTCAATTGATACACCAATTAATAATAGTAACATAAATATATTTAATTTGATAATAAAGTAACATAAAGCTACAATACTAATGATAAATGAATATCTGGCAAAAAAATTCCTGTTCCTTTAGTCACTCAGCAAAGAATACGTATCTTCGAGAGTTTCTTCATTTTGCCTTTTCTTATTCATACAAAGTTTAATGTGTTTTTTGAGCTGGGAGTTGGTAACAAAGGATTTACCACAGATATCACATGTAAACGCCTTGTGGCCCATATGCCTGTTAATGTGGTCTCTCAAATGCACAGACTGATAGAATGCTTTTCCACAATGCGTGCAAAGATGGTTACGGGACCCTTCGTGGGTCTTCTTATGGTATTTCAAGGCTCCAACACTATTGAAAGTAGCGTTGCACAAGTCGCAAGCATACGCACTCTGACAGGCGTGTGTCCGAACATGCTTCCTGAGCAAGCTACACAGAAAGAAAGATTTCTCGCAACCTTTCAAAGTACACTTGTATTTTTTTATGTTTTCGTGGAGTTTCATGTGGTACTGGTAACCATAGCTAGAAGACAAGCGCTTATTGCAGATATAGCACTGGTACTTGTGAACTTTCTTATAATGGGAGAAAAAATCTTCCAAATCGAATTCCACTTTATTAGGACACCTCGAACATACTACACTCGTCATCCTGTGCGACAAAACGTGTACGTAGAATACTTTGTACCGGTCGTATTCTTCTGAACATATTGGGCACTTGTATATCACAGAAATAAAGGTGTCTTTCACAATGTGGGTTTTTTTATCTTCAACGTCCTCTTCTGTGGAATTTTCATTATTTATTAAAATAATGTTGCTGTGACATGAATTCGAGCTACCATCTTCTGTAGGAATGTTGGTATCATCCTCGTATGTGAATTCCAATGTTCCGGTATCGCCTCTCTTGAGATTTTCTAGTTCGCTGATCAATTGGTCATTTCCATCAAAATCTACTTCGCCAGATTTTTCAGCCTCATTAGATTCCTCCCAATCCACCTGGTTCTCAGTGTCATCCTCATCTTTCACGGAGATATTTTGAAGATCTTCTAAATTTTCTGGGCATTTGAGAAATTCCACATCAAAAGATCCAATATCTTCTTCTTCATGTTCTTCTGGAGGTCCTTCTTCGCGGGTTTTCAATGAATTGATTAGTTTTTTTTGACATTCTTGAAACTGTTTCAAAAAGTGATATGCCAGCCTGATGCTCTTGAAGCAGATAAGGCAGACATACTGCGGCAGATTCTCGCTCAAATCTAGCTGTAATAAAAATAAAAAATGAGAGTTGTCCCAGGATTGTTTTTGAAAATTAGGAATTGGAAAAAATTGCTCAAAACATACCTTAGAAGAAATGCAATACTCTAGCATAACCGCAATGTCTACATCCACATTCAAAACGTTTCCCACCAACGGGTACGTTTTGGTTGATGGTTCCAAACAAGCTCTACAAACTTCCGACATTTTTATTCTAGTTTATTTTCGATTTGTTTCATTCTTGATTATACAGAACACAATCTGACACTGACTTGACACTGAAACGAAACTAACTTTTAGATTACAGAAACAAGTTTTCAGTGTTCTGTCACAGAATAGTACCAACTACTATTCTGTGGTTCTGTGCTTCTAAACAACTCTTCTTCTCAGAGTAAGGGCTAGTTTATCCAATCGACAGCTAAGCTCATTTGACTAATGATTTTGTCTTAGCTCCTAGTCAAACTGTTTTTCGTTATCATTGTTACCATCAACTAGTAGCTGAAGTCTCAGTGAACATAACAGTCGCTAGAAATTGATAGTTTTCAATTTAAGCTGACAGTTATGTGGTCGCGCATGCGAAAGTAGGTTATTTATGTTTGTTGTTGTGTCACAAATGTTATTTGGGAAATACTTTTTCCAAGTAAAGAGGTAATTTTTATTATTGTGTTATTATGGAATTTTCCATTTGTTAAATGATGAAGATGAGGATATAGTAAAGTTCATTGAAGCAGAAAGAAAACCTTATATTGTTCATGAATGTAATGATGCTTTCAATGAATTAGATGAGGTGGATTTTGTGAGATTCAGATTGGAGAAAAACACAGTATTATTCATATTAGAACAAATAGAGCAAGTACTTGAAACACCAACAGATAGGTAAAATTGGATGTTCTTGCTCATTTTCGTTTTTCATATGCCCTCGGAACTCAAACTTCCGAAAAATTCCAAACTACAAAAAGTAATGAAATATAGGTTATATTGTATGAATCATGAACTGTTTGTTGCAGTTGTCATTTTTGAAAAATCAATCCTCCAATAGAAACAAGCCCCTGAAAATGTCACTCAGGCCAACCTTAGTTAACTGATAGTTATTAAACATTAGCATCCGTCGGAGTGTGATAAACGATTTGATTAGTAACTGCAACAACTGTTACCTACCTCAAAGCTAAGCTTAGCTCAGAGGTTGGAAATAGAAGCATTCAACTACTTTATGATAAACCGGCCCTAATATTACTCTCTACTCTGAGCTCTTCTTGGATAGGCAAGCTTATTGACAGTTCCCACAATCATGATGTAATAGGTGTGTTCCGTTTTAAAAATCTGGAGCAGTGCGAGAAGATGCAGATTTTACCCACGTCTGATATTAAACGAATGCTCAATTCTATCCGAGTGACAAGTCGACATTCGTGGCATAATTCTAATCACAATAAGAACCCTTTTCACCAGCAGTTAATGTTACATAAAATATCTAAAACCTAAAACAACTTTTTTGAATATGACAAATGACTACTGAAAAATTTGTCATAAAGTTGATCTTGAACCACAGAATACTCGAACTGTGTATCGGAAATAACAGATCACATTGTTTTCCTCGCTCTTACCGAACACAACAGATGTGGTACAATATCGAACGCTTGCCGTTCGAGCGAAGTGAGCTATTCGAGCGCTCAGATTTACATTAAACGAACACACCTAATATTGCCAATACTTATGAAAATGCAGTATAAGTATGATGAATTGTAGATGCTTTTCATTCTCGACTTTCGACTACCATAGCCGGATACAGTTTGATCAGAGGTGCCACATAAAAATACATTTTAATTGGCGGAAAGTTCCATCCAAAGATAAAAACCCTGAATAACTTTTTTGTCAAAACCACTACACATGAAATTGCCCTAACTTTATATACATGTTGATAGATGGTGCAATAATCGAAAACTTTCACGCGTATTTTGTTGAGCTACTTGAACTTGAATTTATTATTCCGCTGCTTAAGGAAATATACCATACTAAATGATTTTTCGCGATGTCCAATAATTAAAAATGAACATCACAGATGTTTGATGAATAATAATAGCACATCATTTTTTTGGAAAATTCAAACAAAAGTTTCTTACAAAATACTTTCTTATATTTACAAACGAACCACAAAATAGAACTTGGTGAATCTTTTCTTAACCTGTTCGTGAAACAGAACAATATTGAAAACACTGTTTCTTCACCAGAACAAATATGCTGTCTCTGGTAATCTGGTGAGGAAATTGTAACTTCCATAGATTCATTTCACAATAGAAGTTCCAAATTCTACTCATCAATAACGTAGAAATATCAAATATTTGTCACACATCACTGATCCGGCTCGTAGGACCAATTACCGCGCTTCAAGACTCGGGTTCTTTGGCAGCAGATTCTTTAGCAGGCTTCCCCAAATTCCTTTTCCTTTTCCTTCTTCTGTCCATCAGCTGTTGCAAGACTTGCCTCTCGCATTCGTCGTCATCATCGATTATGATAGCAGTGTGAATGTGAACATTTTCACCGGGTTGCACTGTATTCGAGATTCCGTAGCAGGTTGGGAAGGCTCTATAGACGTTGTACGGAAACCTGGCCTTTGTGTCTGGATTGAAAGAACAAAAATAGATGAGCAGGGAGGCAAACCAAAAAATATGGAAAGGTAGAGGGAGGAAAAAATCAAGTGGTATTTGAGAGAATACGATGCAGTAAATCTTACCGTTTGAACTAATGAATAGATTACAGCCCATGCCTGGAAAACTGAGTCGATCTTTTTCCAGCACACATCTTGTTTTATCTTGAAGGTCGCCTGGATAATAAAATTGTTTGGATTTCAATATAAAGTTTGATAAAAGTAAAAGGAGAACTTACTCAGCCTTACAGTTTCAGTGGCAACCCAAGAAGAAACCGTTTTCTTCGGAGGTTCTTCATCACGTTTGTTGTTTGGAGCTTCCTCCTCATCATCAATAATTTCAATGTCGCTTCCTGCTAGGATCAGAAAAAATTCAAATACAGAAAACTAGTATCAGTAAAGTTTGATTATTTATATCTGTTTACTTTTTTTCCATAATTGTGAATAACTGGAAAATTTTATAGGCTAAACCCCGAAACCGGTCGTAAGAATAAATACACGTAGTGGAAATTAGACAAAAAAGTGTTTTCATTCATCTTATTAAAGTGATCATGAATTTCCACAAACTAAACAAGTCATCAATAACACAGATCATGGATAGTGTTATCAATTTTCATCGAGTGATGGGTCATATATACTCACTTTCTTTCGCCAAACCATCCAAGTACTTCTTCAACCTGTCCTTGTAATAATCCCATTCTTTCAAGAGACAGCTATCAGCAGGCAGGTGCAAAGTTGGAACGGCTTCAAAGCTGAGAACCTGAAAATCAACCCCAGACAAAATATAACAGTGAATGTTTGAAATAAAAATATTACGGCCACCTTTTCTTTTAGCGTCGGGATACGTCTCGAATAGAATCGCTTCTCGAAGTGTCTCATGCAAACCATATATTTCCTGCCGATCTCTTCCGGCGTCATATCATCGAGGCTACTGTTTGCAACAAATTTCCGCCAAATATCGAAGCGTTCAGAATCCGTTTCTGGATCAGGAAATCTGTGATACTGTCCTGCGGAGAATTTGTAAACGCTCTTGCAATTTTTGACAGCACAAACCAGCTCACTCTGTAAGACAAGGGTAAAAACCAAAATGAAAAACAGACGAGGTAGAGATTCAAGGCGATAGTGTTTTGGTGAGCAGCAAAATCACAATAGTGAATTCTTGAGTAATATATTGATAGAGCTCTGAATGAAATGGCATCATTTAATTCATATTTACCTGTTCTTCATCATCTTCGGCATCTGAAACAGAAAATAAATTATTCAGTATGTTGTCTCGAAAATAACTTTGAAATTTTTCTCTTGAAGTGCTGGCCTTGAATACCTGGCACTGGCATTGAATACCTGTTTCATTCATCTTCGTTTCATTTCATTTGAAAGTTCTATACCTGTATAAGAAACACCATATACAATTTTTACACTAAACGAGGTCTGTAAAAAAAATAAGGTGGATTTACTCACGTCCTTTCGCCAAAGCATCCAAGTACTTCTTCAACCTGTCCTTGTAACAATCCCATTCCTTCAAGAGACAGCTATCAGCAGGCAGGTGCAAAGTTGGAACGGCTTCAAGGCTGAGGACCTAAAATTCAACCCCAGAGAAAATACAACAGTGAATTTTTGAAATAAAAATATTAGTCACCTTCTCTTTTATCGTGGGGATATGTCTCGTATAGAATCGCTTCTCGAAGTGTCTCATGCAAACTATGTATTTCCTGCAGACCTCTTCCGGCGTCATATTATCGAGGTGACTGTTTGCAGCCAATTTCCGCCAAATATCGAAGCGTTCAGAATCCGTTTTTGGATCAGGAAATCTGTGATATTGTCCTGCGGAGATTTTGTAAACGCTCCTGCAATTTTTGACAGCGCAAACCAGCTCGCCCTGTAAGAAAGTTAAGGGTAGAAATCAAAATGAAAAACAGATGACAGTTTTTTGGTAACCAGCAAAATCACAGAAGTTTAATTATCTCACAGTGAATTCTTGAGTAATGTATCGATAGAGCTCTGAATGAAATGTCAAGTGTCATATTTACCTGCTCTTCATCTTCAGCATCTGAAACAGAAAATTAAATATTCAGTATGTTGTCGAAAATAACTTTGTGAATTTTCTCTCAAATTGTTGGCCTTATTGGTTTGTACGGCACTGAATACCTGTCAACTGTCTTGTCATCTGTCATATTGTCTCACGGAACACATCGTCGAACATAAGCTACTTGCCTCTTGATTAGCCAAGGCTACTATTTCAGACCATTCAGAAAAATAATCCATCAGAACGATGACATAATTGTTGACAGATGTGGTATTGAATGATTACCAGTAATTTAATGCTTCGACTTCCACCTGATTCCTGTTTTTGGCCCCAAAATAGTACCTTATGAATACCCTGAATACCTTCCGTTTCGACCAGACATTATTTTGTTTTTAGTTGACATGAAAAGGTATCCCCAGTTCACAAGAAAGAAGTGAATATACATTGTGTTGGTTAATGACAAAAAACTTCTCAAACAGGCCACTAACCAAGTTCTGGAGTGAAAAATGATTAAGCAATCGAAACCTCTCTCGGTTTTTTTTTTCTCCATCCCACACCGCTAAGCTTACAAAACAATATAACATACCCTTGTTGATGATATCTTGAATGATGATGACTTCCCTGTCATCCCCGAACGTTAGCACCGTTTCCACTTTATTCTCGGTCCGAAATTTCTGCGAGGTCATATCCGCTTTAAGGAACTTCTTCGGATGAACGATCGGTATCGAGAGGGATATAACATTCGGATCCGGGTACAGATCCGGTTTGGCGTTCTCCAGCAAGAAACCACTTTTATTGAACATCTCCTTCGAGAAATGTTTGGGACAAATTTTATAGGCGTAGAAGTTTACGCCACTATAGCTGTATCCGCACGCAGCCATCCAATCCTTATACCTGGAATAGATAGATATAATATCTAATCATATGAAGGGTCTTCGGCATGAAAAATGCAGTGCAATTCAAAATTTTCCTGAATTTGAATAAAATAAAAACACTTCTTGCAATGGAAGCTGCAGAGATCGATAGAAAGCGATTTCTGGCTATTACCCCATATGTTGTCAAATATAACTAGAAGTTAATCCAGTCCGGTATCGAGATTTTTCATTCAATACTACCAATATATAAACACATACCTGTTCGCCTCTGATGGAAAGAAGAAAAACGGGTTTTCTTCTGTAGCCTTATTTTTACAGCCTCTGTAAATGCAAGAGTCCGTCAGAATTGGAATCAATTTGATAGGGTTAGGTCGCTGCAAAAATAGCATTATACTATCTTGGAACAAAATATATTACCAAATAACACTTACTTTTACTGAACCATTTTCTGCTGCTTCGCCATTTTCCACCACTGAAACAAAGTCGTAATTTTTCAAATTCACGTTGCATTTATTGATAACTTCTTCAAAGACAAACAACAGAGTAAGGATGGACAAAATGCTTTTTCAGTGAAAATTTGAAATTCAATTTAGAACAATAGGAAGTAAAATAGTATTCTTTGACAGACATTTTTTGTGGAGCAGTCAATATTTCTTGCTTTTCGAAAAATACACAAAACTGAATCGACACAACACAACAGGAATCGCACGTTGGAAGGTGAGACCTCGTTAATCCCTAGCTCGCACAAGTTTCAAATTTTAAGGATGGTCGTTCACAGGGGAGACAGTTGATTAAAGGAAAAACAGATTCTAACAGAATACAGAATCCGCTAAAGTGTTCAGAGTCGAACCCTGCAGAACGCCATGTTCTGAAGAATTACAATTTTTGCAAAAAAAACTGCAACATTCCTGAGGTACTTACAACGTCTCCGATTCTTGGGGATAGCACTGTCCTTGAGTTTGTCCAACGCCGAATTTTCATAATCTGTTAGATCAAAGTGATAGTCGCAAACGCCAACATTTCCCAATTTCTCGAGGGTTTCATTTAGAGTCTTTCCTGCCAAATCATTTCGATTACAAGCTTCAAGCCAAAGATATATCCTAAAAAATAACACTTATTACATCTCTTCTGGAGAAAAAGTGGACTCTACATTAGTTGAAATTATATGTCGGGAGCGGCATCATCCATTAGAGTCGATATTTCTAATGAAAAAACTATGAAAAGACTATTTTGGCTTACTCGAAAATAATCCCGAGTCACGAATTTCAAATAGAACCCTGCATATTCTTTCACCATTTAGTAGAATATGAAATTCTCTTCTCAATGATATAACACAAATGACCGTTTAAAAATGACGTCGAAGAAGCCATTCAAATTCAATGACGTCAACTAATGGTGACGCCGACGGTATGCATTCAATTCACATCCAGATCTTTTTTATTCATCTAATTCTAAATTAAATTAATAGGTGGCACTGACATTTGGCAGATTCAAATTCAAATTCATAGGTGGCGTTAAAATAGGTTTCGTGACTGGCCATACCTGTCACGTGGTTGCGGCTCAGGATGCGCGCCAAATTCAAAGTTAAGCTAGGATAATTTCAACTTTTCAGTAAGACATAATGAGGAACAAAAGACGAGATTCGCTCAGTTTTTAAATGAAAATTCACACATTTCTTTATTAATTTATTTTTAACTTCTTTTATAACGAAAATCTCAACAGAAAGTGTTATTTTTTAAACTTCAACATAGAAGTGTAACTCTTGTACTACGAAAAACTGTGAAAGATACCTTGCAATTAATTTTTCTGTGCCAATGAATTTTTTTTGTAATACAAGAGGTAAAAAATACCACTTCCTATTAAGCATGCTACATGCATGCATGTATGATCAGGTCAAATCTTGCACCTCAATTTTTAAGGAGTAATTCTCAATCTTTGAGGATAATGATCAAGCTGAAACTCTGCATGAACATTAAATTTGGATGACACAACAAATTGGATCTACATCCAATATGGCGGACCCACCAAATGGCAGATTGATTATTTTTATGCACCTCCATGTATATCAACTGAAAGGATTCGAGAGGCATACAATCAAAAATAGCGGCCAAACCAATAATAAAGAGTAAATGATTATTAAAAGAAAAAACTGTATTGAATTTAGCACTTTTCATTCCTCAAAATGGATTCAATATTCCCTGGAGCACTGTCAAAACCATATGAACATTATTATTAGCTACTGCTAAATTATTTGAAGTCTGTAGACAAATTTATCTGTCACATCAATAAAACATAAAAAGTATACCGTAATATACACTACAACGATTATTTCCACCCACCTTTGAAAACTATCAGGAAAGGAATGTACTTTTGTCGGGTACCTACGACTGCTGCCACCGCACCTCTTGAAAATACATTGTTTGATTCGGTTTCCTGGATTCGATGTCTGAGGCACTACAGGCGGAACTGATTCTGTAAATAAATTTTAGGAAACATTAGACGAACAAGCGGTAGAATACAGAAAAGTTTTTAAAACGATAAACAACAGTCTCAGATTATCAGATTGCTGACCATGGAAGCCTTTCTGAACATAAACAAACACACATATATACACAGCCATATATACAGATATACACACCCATATATACAGATATACTTACCCATATATACATATACACACACCCATATATACATATACACACACACCCATATATACATATACACACACGAATATATACACATACCTGTAAATATATACACATATATACACTAGACAATGTCATCCGCTTGTATTTTATGACAAATCAATATTAATTCAGATGATAAGGATCCATACCTACTGGATGATGTATTTTTTAAACAGTCTATATTAAAACTAGGTTCTCGAAGAAGCATTTTTTTTTTCTTCAAATTGAACACCCATGTCTATAATCTCACATCAATTTTTTCAATCAATCCTCACCTGGCAAAAACAGAGTGGGCGCTGCCGAATACGTCAAATCGCCTTCTTCATCGAATGAATCTGTTTCGAAGTGTATCTCGCACACCCTGTTTCTTAGCAATTCCTTCAGCGGCAGCTTTTTCAGGTCCGGGTTTTTGATCAGGTACATCCAAAGATTCAGGTTGTCCTTCTTCTCCACGGGAAACGTGAACATCCTGCCTGTGGTTTTTCTGCAGCTCAGAATGCAGCAGACTTTCCAGTATTTGACGCAGGGAAACGCCCCCTTTCTTAGTTTGGGTTCGTCCACTGCAATCTAGATATTTGAATGTATCAGAGTGTGGAAGAATGAACGATATATTTTTTTATCTATACGAAAATTCCTGAAAATTTAGTGACATTTTATGACACTTGAGCCACGATAATATTTGACTAAGGTCCTTTGAAATATTGATTTCAATTCCTTGCGCACCATTTCTATTGTAAATTAAAGTGGTGTTATCAGCAAACATTTGTAATTCACAGAATAAACTGACTGTAGCTAGATAATTGAAATATACATTGAAACAAAATAGGCCCCGGTATTGATCCTTGTGGTACTCCACATATTTCCCGTGAGAAAGCATTTTCTGTCTGAAATTGATCGTATCAAACATGGTGTTCAACAGGACTCTATTCTTGGACCTGCTTCATTTCTACCAATTATGATACTGCCGTTTTATGCCATAATAGGATATAAAGAATCTTTTTAATATAATTTCCCATGATATTCACAAAGTCCGAGAATGATGATGTGAATTGCCAGTAATACACCTGGTCTTCCAGAGTAACCATTGATTAAATTCTTCAACAGATTCCAACCGTTTTTTTTTATTAATAAAAGCCCTTGTAAATGATCTACCAACCTCTTCTCCATTTTTATTAATGATCCTGATGTTGTGCAACACATCATCTTGAGAGAAATGTTTGTAACAAATCACATGATTGAAGTTTAACTTGTGGTCCTTATTGTCGATACATATATCCCATATTTTGAGTGTCGCTTCATTCTGGGGAACTCCAAAGGCGAACATTTGCTCGTTTTTGTAGATTTTGCAGCCGGGAACAAAGCATGGGTTGATCCTGGAGGGGTCCTCTGAAAACATTTTACTCTGGTCCCAAAGAAATTCAACTTATAACGACGAAGCTCACGTGTTAGAGACTCGAGCTTCTGGAGTCTAAATGAGTGTTAATAGATTTCCTACTACAATTAATGTTTTATTAATTTGTTCATATACATATATGTATATAATTATTTTAAACACTGTTTTAGACTATAGAAGTCCAAATCTCTAATATTCACCGGAAAACAGCTTACCTTCCAAAGGAAACTCTTGCTGATTGTTAACGACTACCACTTTATTCAAATCCTGGCCAAATTTTACTTTGGCGGGTGCTGCTTTAGCTACCCCGTTCGTACCTAGGCTTGTACTACCTGGAACACCCGAAGCCCCTTTCTTACTCCAGCGTGCAGGTGACCGAATGTTTTCTTTGTCACTGGTTGATGTTTTGGAAAGAATACCGGAAGGAGGAGCAGGTGCACTGGTGGTGATTTGTGGGGCTGGGGCGTTTTTAGACAATAACTCCTTTATTTTTGTCCTGAATTTAACAATTCTTTCTTCAGATGGTACGTCTGAAGTGGCAGTTGGATTATCATTCACTGACATAACATTAGAAATTTTGAATTTTTTGTATGGTGCAACTTCCGTTACGTCATTTTCGTCTCCGTCATCGTGTATCTCTATAATGTTTCCTGCGTCTTTTTCGATAAATTTCCTGATGTCGAACGCCTCATCTTCTGTATCTGAAAGATAATATTCAACCTGTAACAAGTCACAAGTAGTTGGATGTATATATAGAGTGGCCAAAACGAAGACATCCAACATTTTTTTCAGATAGGTTCCCCTTCAAGACCTAACAGAATCACCCTCATACATGTCCTGCGATTTTTTGTGGTCTTTCAGTAATGAATTTTCCATGACTTTCAATTTTAATTATTCATTTCCAAATTATTATTTAATTCGTTTTCCAGCCAATGTTGAATTTCCAACCCTGAATTAAAAATCGTTAAAAATATATTTCATAACTCCAAAGTAACTTCAGAAACTTTCACAATGGAATAACTAATTTCAAAAATGTCCACCTGCAAACCTATGAATTCCAATTTTAGCATATGACAATCCACCAGTAACCATTATTTTTGTAATATTCTGATAGTTCTAGAAAGTTTTTAGAATCACTATGAAGTGAGGACTATTTTTTCAATATTTTCAATTCAGAGTTGAAAATTTAACGCGCATTTGTTTGAATGTCGATCTATATTGGTGAAAATTTTCATACCTTGTGTTTTAGAGAGTTTTATACATGAAAGAACAATTCATGTAGCAAAAAAGTTACCAATAAAGCTTCACTTGAGAATAATTGAAAAAAACTTTTAAGCAAGTCCAGTCAAAAATTGTCATAGAAATATTGAAAAATTCATGACTCAGAAACTAGAATGGATTTTATAACAAATATGGGGGTGTTCTGATAGGTCTTTACGTATCCTACTTGTTTAGCTACTCTATACTATAAGTTTTCAGACATAACAAACGTTGGCAAAATGAGTTCTCATAAATTGAAACTTGTGTATTTACCATTTTTTCCTTCTATATCATTCCGTTCCTCCATATCACTTGCTTGTTCCTCCAAATCTTCTTGTTCTTCTATATCACCTTCTTCGTCTTCCACATTACCATCTTGTTCTTCCACATCATATTCTCGTTCCTCCTTGTCACTTTCTTGTTCTTCCATTTCCCATTCTTGTTCTCCCACTTCACCTTGTTCTTCCATGTTACTATCACATTCTTCCATCTCATAATCCTGTTCATTTCCTTGATCCTCTGGTGCATTATCATTCTCAGAATACTCTTCTTCTTCATCGCTATCAATTACAACCTCAACTTGGTCCATATCTTCCAAAATGGATAAACTCAGAGGATCCATTTCTGTAAAAAGTATCATCAAGGATGGAAGTTTATATAGATTCTGCAGATTTTCAACCAATAAATTACAACTCAGACCTGCTGCACGTAGAAAAGTATTGACTTACTATTAATCTTCTTCCTTGGTTTGATGTTGACATTTTATTTATTCCAGCAATAAAACAAAACGTTCATCTCAAGTTGATAAATAAAAAAATCATCAGAAATTGACATAGCCACTTCTATAAATCTCAACACAATCTAACTTCCCTCAAGCTTCTCATTATTTTCTGAAATAATTTTGGTTACTTTCAATTTTTAAAGGGCAATGACATCAAATTGTTGACTTGTGATTGATTTGCTGGATGTTTGAAATTGTTGAAACATGAAACAATTCTTTTATCTGGTAGAATCATTAGTTCTTTGGAAAATTAAGAATACAAAATATATTCCAAGAAGTAGGTAAATATAATTTTTGAAAGAGATGTTTACGTGAGTTTCTGAAATTAATTCCTGCTATATTGCTGTTTACAATTTTTGGGGATACAAGCTTTTGGGTTTATTGACCAACCCCTGAAAGGCAGTCAAGTTAGCGTCAATATTCTTTTCTGCTGAATAGCAAATTTTATAAACAATAAACCTTTTGAGGTATACTTTCAAAGACTTTCATACTTTGGTCTGAGGTTGCTAAATACCACATTCAAGTCAATACATGCAGGTGTTTGAACTCCAAATCTTGAAATAATTCTGTGCACAACATACTTTCAACTAATCAGAAATTGTGATGTTTAATACAAATTAAAAAAAGCTTGCAAGTCCCAAAAGATTGCGAGTACTGTTATGTTGTCAATGATATTTATTCTTACCACTACACTTCGATTCCTTCCTACATTCTAAGCTCTCAATCAAATCTTGCTCCTTTTGCAACTCTGAATCCAATTCATACTGATGTTCGATTGTTGGCAAAGCATCTTCTTTTAGCTTTTTCTGACTCAAATATCTGTAATGAACATCGTTGCCTACTGTTATTTCATCATACATTTCAATATAGTCTTTCTTGAAATGAAGCTGACAAATATAGTCTGTTTCCTTCAAATTCATGCCTAATGATTTTCTCCAATTTGCTAACTTCCATGACTGCAACAATGAAGAAATTATGAAATTATCTTTTTTGATATCAACTTTCATGATACATACTCTAGCCTGAAAAAAGGACATAGGTTCCTGAAAATCTTTTAAACGTTTACGACCACTTGAACAACTTTTGATGGCACAAATTTTTCCCATGATTATGAGAATAATTTAAAGTTTTATATTTCAAAGCAATTAAATTTTTTAACTAAGGCAAGTTTTAGGTTATATAAATAAAACAAATCAACAATCAGCCACAGACGAGTAAATTTTCAGAATAGACACTCTGGTGTGGCAATTTTGGCAATGCCGATGACCTCCACCATTTTCTGTTGTGGATATGTATAACAGCTACACAGCGACTTTGACATAGATCGAGTTCAGGCAATAGAATAGCGTAAGCGAAAATATCGGAACACCGATTGATCTGTGCTCAGGATGTAACTAATCAGTGTGTGTGTATGTGTGTGTGTGTGTGTGTGTGAATAAAAAGAAGCAACTGGAAGAGAAATCAAAGAGCATAAAAATCAAGGAAATGAGAATTGGTTATTCCGGTATAGAAATTGCAACGAAAGGTGGTAGGCACAACTCGAAATATTGAATAATAGCAGTTTTACAACTGACGTCGAGTTTTCTAACAACATACGTTCTGACCACTTTTCATTCTTTCTCATAAGTTCGAGTTTGATTAGCTCTATTGCTAAAATATGAGTCAGATTTTCAATCCCATCGTTTGTTTTGGAAAAGGCACAAATAAACACATAAGAGTGTTTGAGTCCTGAAATATAACTATGAGTTCTGTGACTGATTAACGAGCATTCCGCGACAGTTAGAACTTGGCTCCGGTGTTTGGAAAGGAGGAAAATATTAACCTCACTTTCTATGATGTACATTGGAAATTCCACAGAGCTATGGAATATTTGGTTTTTTTGAGACAAAATCTGATTGCGAACTCAAAATTTGGTTGCTATCGTGTATAATCTAACCTCCTAACCTAATGTGATAGTATTCAATTATTTCTAGATTAAAGTCGGAATACTCAGTCCCTCCAATACTCAATTTGATGGATCGATCGATGAAGTTGCATTTATAATTTGAAATTTGAATAATTTGATTTGACCATTCAGACTGGTCTGACCAATAACATAATTTAAAAGTATCGAAAGGTGTACTGAAAGTATTTTATCGTTTCGAATGTACTGAATCTATTTCTGTAGTATTAAAACAGCAACACTAATTGGTTTTCAGTTTCCACTTCGGAAATAATTCAGCTATTGACTTATCAATAACACAGCCGTCCTTGTTGAAAAAAACATCAATGGCGTTTTCCATTGTCAAAACCAGTGCTACGTGAGTACACATTTTGAGTTCCATTGTTAAAACATGTGTCAGTTCACATGTTCCAGTGGAAAACCAGGTCAATGATAAAAATGATGAAAATGTAATAAAATATAATGATATAAGAGTAGATTGGATTATTTTCTTGAATCTTTTTTTAGATTTCACAAACAATTATTTCTGTCACTTCGAAATACAAAAAAAATGCAAGTTCCTGTATTTCAGTAGCCAATAGAATATTTCTTGATCTTTTCTTTCCTGATATAGAAGTATTGTTGTTGATTGACGTGTGCTGAAATGTTCCATTGGTACTTCCCCAATATTGGAATTTTTTTAGAACTCGTGTATTGTCAGTGCCAATGGGGTGCATCACTAGTTTTACCGATGGAAAACGCTATAAATATAGTTCCCAGGCACAGATAACCGCTGTCAAAAATTCTGGTGAGCAGAGGTTGGGAATTCGTTATTTTTGGAATATACTGCTAGACTGTCAAGCCTGTCACTGTCTACTGTCTATTTTGCTTTTACTCTCGAGTTTTATTTCGTTAGAGTAGGGGCGGTGTGTGTTTGTGTGTAGTGCACTTGCTGCATTTCGATGAAATTTTCACGTTGCTATCAAAACAAATTATTGAAATAATGGTTAGAGTAACTTTTTCACTGAACGGCGTAGCTGGCGGATAAGTTTCTATCAAATCTGTGTTGGCTGTGAACTCTCGCGGGCCATGAACGATGGCAGTGTTAGTTTCCAACATAAGTGGACATATTCAAAACCAGTTGACTCGATCTTTAGAACGAATATTGGAAGAGGCGAATCAGAGCGGTGAATTGAAGTTGAGCAACAGAAAATTGAAGGATTTCCCAAAAACGAATGAAAAATACAATTTGAGTGACACCGTAATAGCAGGTTGGTAAATTCACTCTCGATTGTCTATCATGAATATTGAGTGTCTTGTTGTATTGAACGTGGTTGAAATATAAATAGGAAACTATTGTTTTTATCGATATTTCAGTCATGAATTTGCTGCTTTGTTTCGAGCTCAAGCGGTTTGTTAGCAGGATGTGGTGTTATCAAACTGTGATAAGGCCTTTTATATTTTCCACTATATACTTTTTGTTAATCATTTAGAAATCTGAAAAAAGTATATATCGAGGTCAAGCTGATTAGGGTATTAAGGAGGATTATATATTTATTGTGTGCCATTCAGATATTTTTAATTTTTTAACATAGGTACTGCTTTCGAGAGGGTTATCCAATCTAAGTTATTAGGAATTTGAAAACAGTGAAGTCAGGTTTTATCATCACAAAATACTTTCACCGATATGATCTATTGAACGAATTGTTCATTTAGATAATTTGATCTATTGAAAATTCGAAAAACGAAATATTTGTCAATTATTTCTGCCAGTTGAATACTGTAATATTGTTAAGTCTTTCCTTACTTGCCAATGCTTCTTACTGTTTCTCAACAGTGTGTTTATTTCTTCTAAAAAAGCAACTACTTGTGGTTGATTGAAGAGTGTGTGAAATATTTCATGAAAATTGTATCTTTTATGAAAAGTTCATCATACTGAGAGAAACAGAAATTTGAGGGAGTATTACATATAATATTCTTAAAAAAATATTCTCGTTATTTGATATAGAAACAGTTACTCAACAGTATAAAAATATTCTTTCTGAAATTGCATAGAATATCTTAGAACCTTCATACTGAGAGAAACATATTTAGGGTGAAAGCTGATAATATAATTAATGTAGGATCAACAAATTTCAATGAAATTTTCGTTGGGGCTTCTGAAAACCCTGAAAAGAACAACAATAAATAGTTTTTGGAGAAAATGATATCCAAATACATCTTCAGTAATTCATAGGAGATCAGAAAGTTATTATCATAAAAAGGCATATTTTGTATTTTTTAGAAGCACTCACGAAATTTTATGTAAAACAAATTGTACAACGAATAATCACATAAAAAGTGTTATTGGAAAAATATCCCTTCATTTTCTAAATATAGGGTCTCAACATTTATCTTCCTTTTGAAATTGCGGGAAATATGAAAATGAAAGCGGCGTTGCCAGATTGCAAATATAAATCAAAATAAAGATTTGTTATGAGATTGGCATATGTAATAAGAGTCCGTTAAAAAGTGGGAAATGTAGAATTTATTTTAAACATTCAATGTTGTTGTATGATTTGATATAACAAATCTCAGAAGACCCTCGACAAAATAATGAGACCTTTGATAAAAGACCAAATTATGTCTTCAATGATAGGCAGAAAAATTTGTTGAAAACTTTGAAGGAATTGAATTTCAGCTGGGAAAACAAAACAGAAAATCGCTCTCAATCGAAAATGATGAAATCTGGAGGGACGTTACCTAAGGCAAATAGAGATTACATGTTTGTTTGAATTGAGGTGGAGATGTGTTGGAACATATTCTTAAATACACACAGTTGAATTAACTTACTAATTACATGAAATTATTATCAGTTCGTGTGTCAGCGTTAATAAAACTATTGTTTGAAGAAAAGTTTTATTTGATGGTTGAAGAGTATTTTAATAATCATTCATTCATTGTATTATCTGTGACTGATGAAGGAACATCATAAATCATAAATAAGAGATGAATACAAGAAAACCACGTCAGTTTCTCTTTGAAACAGTTTATCAGCTGAACAAAGTCAATCTAAAGTTGTATGTAGAGCTTAAAAATGGGGAAATATGCAGGGTGTTCTATTCGAAAAAATTGACTTCCGATCATTTTTTCATGTGATCAAAGTATCTGCATTTTTAAAGACCCTGGTATTACTCGACTTCATTTCGAATTTGATGGTCTTAGTACCAGAGAGTTCAAGATTATCAGCGTTTATAAAAGTACATGTTTGGTAAAAAAAATCGAAATTAATTTATATATTCTGAACAGTAACAGATAGGTATAGAGAACTAGTACATGACGTTGTTGACGAAGTGATAAGAAATCATATGATATTATATACAAGGTGTTCAATTTGAAAAATCAAGTAGCAGCTACTTTATAGTAGAAGCGGCAACGCCGCATCGCTTAAATACTTCATGCATGTAGATATTAATTTATGCATTCTGTAAAATTTTCAGGTTGATCCGTTGTCTGGTGTGCCAGAAACGTCTATAATATAAAAATTTTCAATTGAAGGTGACTCATATACAAATTGAACTGAGAGCTAACGGCAACAATGTTAAATGTTAGAACTAAATTCTTACCGGGGTCATTTTTATTGTCTATGCATCGCCAT
>WOGR01002898.1:0-16641 GCA_015342045.1 Leptinotarsa lineolata
ATATATATATATATATATATATATATATATATATATATATATATATAGCGAAATCAGTTAGCTCCCTAACTATATTATCAAAGGGTAGCTGTTGGCAGGTAGGTTGCACTATATTAATTACTTGAACTATACAAGATGTAGTAAGTATGAATAATACAGACAATTCCCAAATGATATCTACTACATTTTTGTCAAAAGATGGTTCTGATCTTGTCATTTAAGTAACGCAATCAGAACTTGCCCTTCCATTCAACCATATCACTTGTTGAAAACACTTATAAGACAGATTCAGCACTTTCAACAAGTATGAATTCAATTATGACTATGATCTATCATATCTGACGAAAATATTTGAATAAAGGTCGGTACATGCTTTCGGAATCGTTATTTACTCATCAGTTATTCAGTATTTAGTGAAAGTAAGTGAAATCCCATTTATTTTATCGAAAAAATCAACTTTTTAATCGTAGATTCAACAAGAATCAATAAAATTTATGCATGGATTTTTCAATTCTCATTTCAAGGAGTTTCAAGTTCAGAAACGAACTCACCAAATTGATTTATGACCAAATCACCTACTTTATTGAGAAATGTTGACCATCATTCACGACGAAAAATTCCGCTGATGCTTCTTCCCCGTCTTACATTTCCCATTCCAGAGCTTTTATCCGAAATTTGAATTCCCAACCACATCTGAGACGGAACAAACTATCAGAATCGAATTATTTGTTTGCCATTTGAGATTCAGCGATATTCGATACTGCATAATACTCCTGCGAATGTATTTCTCTATTGCATCTGATAGCTGCGTGGGAGAATCTGAACGAATCCATCCATAAACTTCAAATTTATTACCGACTGCATTACCCATGTACACGAAGAGCTTTGTTTGCTCTAAATGGGAACATGAAAGCTTTGTATAGATAGTCTATATACAAAGATGAAAGTTTTGCATCCCAGGGGCGTAGCAAGAATCTTCAAAGGGTGCAACATCTGGCAGATATTCATGTAGGCGTTTATCGTCTGAAGGTCCATTCACACTTATCAGTCAACGTCGCAGATCAGTTAAGATGAAATAATACAGTTCGAATGTAAATACACGGCTGTTAAAAAGATTAGATGAATGTCTTGAACATATGTACTGAGTGTCAGCTGTTTATTTTGCCACCGCATTCACCAGATTTGGCACCCTGTAACTGTTCCAAAGATTGAAGGAACCCATGAAAGGACGGGCTTTTGCGACGACTGAGGAAATGAAAACCGAATCGCTGAGAGAGCTCCAGGACATACCAAAAGTGCAATCAGATCTGAATCAATAGGCGCCTACTACTTTCAGTGACCTGCGCCCTATCAGCATTCTGCCCTCATTCTCTAAAATATTCGTGAAAACTGTTTCCCGTCAAGTAAGAGTTTTTCTGGAAGAAAATCGAATACTTCCGTACGAGCAGTCTGGGTTCCGCAAAAAAACACGGAACACAAACTGCCCTCTCGAAAGTAATCAATGATCTTGGGAGAACCAGAGATGAATCAGAAGTCACCATTTTAGTATTACTTGATCAATGTAAAGCTTTCGATGTAGTTGATTTCGATTTACTCATCGGCAAACTCAAGTTCATAGGATTCGATGACATTTCTCTCAAATGGTTGACCAGCGTTCTCACAGGCCAATCACACATGGTCGAAATGGATGATTATTAATGGTTATCCCTAAAAGAAACCATCTCAGGTGTACCGCAGGAAAGCATTGTAGTGCCCTTGATGTTAACTATGTTTATTTTTGATTATCCCAGTACTTTATCACTTTGTCAGGCACATTTATACGCAGATATACAGTTATATTTCTCTTTCCATAACACTGTATCAGAAAGTTGCGCAGCCAATATAAACTCACTTGGAACATGAGAATCAATTCAAATAAAATTTTGGCTTTATGCAAAGGATCTCAAGGACAAAAAGTTGAAACTCAAAAAAACTTTAGGCTCACTCTCGATAACGCAGGCATTGACTGGTTAGGCAGTGCTAAAAATCTTGGCCTAACCATAGATAGCTCTTTGTATTTTCATGAACATGTGAAAATCAGTTTTGAAGTATCATTCTTCTAACTCAAATCGCTGTATAAAATCAAGTGTCAGTTATCTGAAGAAATGAAACTCAGGTTAATTACAACTCTTATTTACCCCCATATCGAGTAGGTATTGTTGTTTGCTGTATTACAATTTTTTTGCCGAAATATAACAAGCTGAAGTTACAACTCATACAAAATTCTTGTATGCGATTCGTATGCTGCATACCATATGGTGAATACGTCACACCATTTTTGTTAGAAACAAAAGAGCTGACTTTGAGGTACAGAGTTCAATATTTGATCAAATTTTTTTTGTTCCAAGTTGCTCCATACTAAAACTTCTAGTTATTTAATATAGTTTATTAAGTAGGCCTTCTGACATACATATGGTCATTCAACATACCTAGGCACCGTACTTCCAAATTTGAAGGATGTTTTTTTATATTACCCCTTGTTATCTGAATGAAATTTCACCGTTTTCTCACCATAATATTTATCAATTCAAGAAAGGAATAAAATCACAATCACAAATGATTGTATTAGTTTTTTCTTTTTTTCTTATTGTTTTGATAGTAAATAAGTATTTTTATTTTATCATTATTTCAATAAGTTTCCATTATGACCTTGAGATTTCCACGAGAGTCAATAATAATCAAACCTGGATGTTGATTTCATGGTTGTCAGTTTTATTGATGTTGGGAAAACGCTGCAGAACTCTGGTCAATTTTTTCATTCAATTGTTTTGAAGAAAATAATTCAAGTGAATAGAAAGTATTTCGATAAATTTTTTTCCGTGAAGTCTATCTATGATTTACTACCAGTCTAATTGAAATGTCATGACATTAGCAATGACGTAATGGTTGTAATTGAGTTTGATATGCAAAATTAGTTGTACAGTGTGGTTTCATTAGGAAAAATAATCAATATGAGCATTTCTTTCGTTTTCCCAGTAGCTAGACGTCTTACGATTTCCTTCACTTCCTTGGGAGATGTTGGTGCCAGGGGTTGCGCATTGTCCATTCTTTGTCTTCTTATTCTACGTACCGTCATTTCCATCTGTGTCTCTATTTCTTCTACCTCGTCCGTGAACGGGACGTCGTTCTTCCAATACTGCCTCTCGAAATTGTCAGCAAATGCTTTCGCTTTCTCCTGGTCCATGTAGACGATTCCTTGCTCGCCGTGTATTGGCGAGCATGGTTGTCGAGGTCCCTTCCTGAGTGCTGTCTGCATTTTTTATGCAGATTGGTCTTCAGTATTCGGTTTTTTCAGACGGGTTGTCCATTGTTGATCTCGGATAGCTTTTAGTTCATCTTGTATTTTTACGAGATGTTTGAAATCAGAAAACCAATGTTTAATTGTTGTTTCTGATAAAGCGGAGTTCTTATAACACTTTTCAAGCAATTGCTTCGCTTAAAACGTATTTCTTTCCACCAAGAAGCAGTGTGACATTGAAACATGAAAATGTTTTTGATCTATTGTTTTGAAGATAACAAACGTAGGGTCACTCTTACCACAATAACTCACAAACTTATGCGTGGAATATGATGAAATTTCAACAGCTTTCTCTTGAAGGTTAGTACTACCTGAAAAAGTGGTGAATGCAATAAGACTAGCGCCATCTAGTATTATAGTTACATACGCATACATTCAAGTGTTACTGGACCAATGAAACATCATTTTAATCTACACTCGTTCCAGACATTGTAGTTTTTGAAAGTAACTGTAATAAAACTCAGGGAGATCTATTCGACGAAAACGTTTTATTCCAATCCAAACACTTGAAAGACATTGTCGAATATCATGTAATTCCCTTGAGGGTATTTGTACCCTATTCTCATCGACACGTCGCTTTCGAATCTTTCTCTAGAGGAAGAACGCGTGAAAAGGATCACCACCTGAAATTATCCTAATTCGATTGCGGCAATTTTCGTTCCATATTGTATGAGTGAATGTTGTAATAAGGGTTTTGAACAAGAGAACGGTATTTGAGGGGAAGTTTTACTAAGGGACAATATGAGGTTCTTACAGAGGTTGTGTTTTTGAATCAGGTGGTATCTTCTCCATAAACACAAGTAATTTCAAAGCTTCATTTGATGTAGAGTAAATATGTATTCAATGTGGGATGAAAAATGACTTCCAGGTCTTTGATGTTTGGAACAGCATCTAGGTTAGGTTAGGTCAAAAGTGAGTCGGTCTATTCGACCCTCCACCGCAACCCACAAGGGTTCATTGTAGCTCACACCTATTCATACTTGACCAAATAAACCCAGCTTCTTGGCGAAGCCGATTAGTTTGTATGGTGAGTGATCTTTCAGGTCAGATGGCAAAAGTGTGGTCCTACCAAACTCTGAAAACCTGATTCGGTCCACGGCGGGACAGGTACAAAGTATATGCTCTGCTGTTTCATAATATTTCAAACAGAGGCGACACACACTGTCTTCTGACAGTCCGAGTCTCTGCATATGATGATTCAGATGAGAGTGACTTGTAAGGAGGCCTGTTAGACATCGTAGTTCTTCCCTACTAAAGTCCAACATCTTTTTGGTTTCAAGCTTCGGAGGGTGAATGAACGCCTTAGAGTGAGTCAATCCTGGAAGATTTTGCCAGAAGTATTTGAAACCATCCAGGTGTTCGAAGTTTGTTTGGCAGAGCTTAAAGCAATGCCAGTGACAGGTTCTGGTTCGATGAAGCTACTTGCAGCACCCACCTTTGCAAGGGAGTCAGCAGCCTCGTTGCCTTCCAGGCCAGTGTGGCCAGGAATCCAGACCAAAGACAATTTGTTGAGTGTATCTATTGAGGAGAGTCGTTTTTGGCAATTTAGACGTTGCTTCTACCAATCTATCCACACACAATTCAATAGCAAAGATTTCCGTTTGGAATACAGTCGCATAGACACAGCACCTATAGTCTTAGTATTAGAACAGCATCTAAGACTATATTGTTAATCTGATGATAAGTAATAATTGACTTTTTGCAATGGTAGAATCTCATCGGGTGACATCTTCAAGCCCATCAAGATGGGCTTGAAGATCTAGGGCATCGCTGGGACAGGCAATCTTGGAAAATATTCTCAGATCATCAGCAAATAGGGGGATTGTTCTATCCGAAATGTCTGCCGTTAGGTTATTGATGAAAATATTGAGAAGCAAGGAGCCCAAGTCAGAACTCTGCGGAACACCCGATGTTACTACAATTTCGCTGGATATGAAACTATTAGTTTTTATGAATTGAGTTCGTTCATGAAGATAATCTTGAATATATTTCAGAAATAAACCTGATATGTCATAGCTGCATAGTTTATGTAGTAAGACATTGTCGAATGCTTTGCAGAAGTTGATGTAGGTAGAGTCTATTTAAGTGGTATTTAGTGAGTTGAGTTCGATGGATTTCCCGGATTGAAAATCTTCTTGCTCCTGAATCAAAACGCCTGAGGAAATTTTTGATAGATAATCTGTTATAATGCTTGCGAACAGTTCTCCATATTGTCTTCAATCCTCATTTTATTATCAATCAATGACTCATTGGAAAAAATCCAATATATTGCTTTGCTGACGACAGCAATCTTTTCTCGTCACTCCATATGGATTCCAGGACATTGGCTGAGGATGTACATCTTCACCGACAGCAGGAGTTCGAATATCTTAATGAAGGTGATTTCGAATTGGGGTTATAGTAAACAGATTCAATTCAATGCCACGAAAACATAGGCATCGGTTTTCTCCAAAAAATAAATATCTCAGAATCGGATATAATAATGCCAGCACAGACAATTCCGCTTTATGTTTCGATGAGTTTGTTGGGCGTTGAAATGAATACCAATATGTCTTGGTACAATCATGTCGCTAGAATTGCAAAGGCTACTTCTTAAAAGCTTGAAACACTGTTTCGAACCAATAAACTATACAAACCTCAGCAACATTTGCTTCTTTATAAAGCTCAGACCAGACCATCTTTGGAGTGTCGTTCTCATGTATGGAGCTCCGCCCCTAAACATACCCTGAAGCTGCTGGATTCCATCCAGAAAAGAGCCATCCGCCTGATTGGAGACACAAACATAACTTGCCTAACCTTGATAGTCTGGAACATCGAAAAAAGGTTGGAGATTTATCTCTCTTCTATAGTTACTTTCACGGGAAGTGCTCAAGGAACTTGGCACATTTGATTCCACCAAGAGCTGTGCGTATCAGAAATACGCGACGGACTGTGGATGCTCATAGTTTTGAAGTTCAACTCAGTACACCTCGAATTTCGCTGTTTGAAAACTCTTTCATTTGGAGAACTGCATTCATGTGGAATGAACTTCCTGAGAACGTTTTTCCCAATGGATTTAATCTCCAGCGATTCAAATCTGATGTGAATCACTACTTTCGCACAGGCACCGCTTTCAGAGCGCCTTAAGGTTTATCCTGTAGTGCTTGTGTTTTTTCCTTAAAAAAAACACGCTTCATGCCCAAAATATCCGACGATTCTCCTCAATAATTTTCTTCATTTTCTCAACATTTTCGTCAGTAGTTGATGTGCTGGGATGTCAAAAGCGAGCGTCGTCATCCACATCTTCTTGACTTTCTATGAAAAGCTTGTATCACTTGAAAACTTTCATCTAACTCAGAGTACAATCACTGTATGCTACTGTCAACATTTCGAGTATTTTTGAGCTCCCAATTCCATTTTATACTCAAAATTTTATACAAATTCTTTGATCCAGTTTTTTCAATAGCAGAAAATCGCCAAACACACAAAACACTTCTAACTTTTATGCCTCTCACCAACAAACTAAACATGCTAAGTAGCTGAAACTGTGAAAATATGTTCGAGATGAGTGTACCAACATAAAAAAATCAAAAAATCCCTAATAGAATGTTCGTAGCCCGAGAAATTTGAACATTCGCCTTATTTTTTGAACAGTCCTACTTAAATCTCGGAACTGAATTTCAAAATTCATTCGGAAACAGTTTCTCAGAATCATCAGTTGAATAATTTCCGAGAATAATCATGTACGTAATAAATATTTGAAGAACTCGTGACCTGCTCCTTTTCTGGTTACCTTTATTCGTGAGTTACTGAAATGTATATAAGACTATTTCTTATGGTTTGGAATTGAAATAAACCAAAAAAAAATAAACCAATGTGTTGCTGGAATAAAAGTTTTTTTTGTGTTATTTCCTTATCAAAGAAAACATCTCATTTGGTACAATTTTGTAAAAACCTCACCTGAAATGAAAAAAACGTCATACAATGTTTATTCCTCCTTTCCAATTAGTAGTCACAAAATAAATCTCGATATGAAATTATTTCTCGGCCTTTTTCTTAAAACTTCATTCAATTAATTCTATCCTCTAAACAAAATTTACAGACTAAAAATTTTGACATTGATATGCAAGCACGCGAAGCGCGCCAAATTCAAAATTAAAGAAATCTAATTTCTTTACATGTATATTATTGTTTTGAAATGGAAGTGTTCAATTAAATTGATTGAGGAATTATAAAATAGCACAGAGCAAGCAAATTTCTCCTGAGAATTGCCATGGAATACGCAACTTCAAATTAATGAAAAACTACTCACCATAATTTAGCTAAAGATGAGAGTAATGCATATTCAATTAGACCAATTGGTTACCAGGAAACACTTGAAAGTAATATATGCAGAAATCATTAGAAGGCATGTACCTAGTTATTGACACTATATAATAGTTTTACCTATTCCTACAGTGGCGGTTATCAAAACGGTTTATCTGTTATGATTTTGTCAAAAAAAAATAACAAATTCGTTTCGAAAACCTTGAATCAACAATATGCAAACTGAAATTGTTTGCAATTAACATAATAAGATCAATTGGCCTATTCCATTATTTCAAAGATGTGTGAGTATAAAGAGTGCTATTACTCTCACGACTTGCTTTTCTCTACTGACGAAATTATACAGTTCTCTTAACTATGCACCCAAAATTATACTTTGTTAAGTCGTTTTATTATGGAACTAGATAATCAGAGGTAATGAGGAACTGGCCTAATAGAAAACCAGGTACGGGAAAAACATACGAGAAAGCGTATTAAAGAAAAAAAAAGATATTTGGTTTATCACTCCAAAGCATCTAAATTGAAGTTTTATGAAAGTTTTTTCATCGAAAAAAGATTTTGGTTTTCTATTTCTTCATCATTGAGGCCAGTTTTTTGTCCCGAAACTTTGAAGTACACTATTGAGGATAATAGTTTCCATGTGAGTGACATTTCATATAATCAAATTTGGTAATGTTCCTATGAGTAATATATGTTTTAATTCCATAACGAGTGTTTGTAAAACAAACTGAATGGAAGAAGTGATTTTCATGTAATTCAATGTATAGTCAATTGTTTCAAGTGTTTTGTTCGTCTTAATATCATGTGTTTTTGTAGCTACATGTCTCAATGAATATTTATTGTACTGTGTCGTGATATATACTGACCGATAGAGAATTTTTTACTCTATACATTGATGCTGTTCCGGAGATTTCAGCCTCGAAGATGAGCCCCGAAGTGGTCAATCTATAGTAATCCAAGACGAGGATTTGAGGACCCTGGTTGAGACTGACTCATTACAAATGATGCGTGGGATGAAGGAAGAACTGGTCGTCAGCTCCCATGCGGTTTTTGATGGTTTAAAATGTATTGGAGAAGTCAGAATGCTAGAAAAGTGGGTGCCTCACGATTTTGCGCAACCAAAACGATCCTCATTTGCAACTTTCTGTAACCAGGCCAAACCATCACAACAGAGTCCTACTGGAAGGAAATCGATGAAATGTACCAAAAATGCGTCAGCAGCAGCTGGCACTTGTCAACAGAAGAATGGAGCATCGAAGTTCTGCCTCACCCATCCTACTCCCCAGAACTTCTAACGCAGTACCCCATGTGGGGTACTGCGCTTCACTCAATAATCCAACCAGGAACAACTTCCAGCCTCTAATAGGAACAAATTCATTGAAGCCTTTTGGAATTTATTTCTCATAGAACCAAATGCTGTGAGAATGAAAACGCAGTCAAATTCCTAAAAGTGAAAAATTTTTGTTTCACGAAGTCGTGAAAATTAAATTAATACATCCCTGGAGTTAATAACTTGGAAATATCTAGAAAAGGAAACGATAATTACTCGAATCTTGAACAATTATCAAGATTAACTAAGATATGGATTATATGAAGTTATACACATTTCCATTCTTCTGATAGCAAAAAAATAAGGTTATGAATAATTAGGAACTCTCCTTTCACGTACCTGATGTTCTATTAAGAATAAGAAACACTTTTTACGATCTAATGATTAAACGTAACATCATTAATATTCAAATGCTGAATTCTCACTCTAGATCACTAGATAGTGGGTTCATATGAATATAGATTTAATTATAAATGATATAATGTTCAATCGTTACAACCTCTCGCCAAACGACTACCATCTTCTCAAGCACTTCAATAACTTTCTTACGATGGAACCTTCACCAATGAGGACCAAGCAAAAGGGCCTTCGTCGACTTCATCGAATCACAAGCACACAATTTCTAGGCTGACGGAATTAACAGACAGGTGTTACGTTAGCAAAAGTGCACTGATTCAAATGGAGTTTAATTTCGATTAATAAGTATTTACTGAGATATTTCAGTTTAAAGTAGACTCATAAAAACGGACAAAACTCTTTCAGTGTATGCTCTTCATATCTCTAGGCAGAGTTTTCATTGCAGTTACTTTCTTTCTTCTTGGAAGTTTCCCACATTTTGTGTTTGATGATGGAGAAATAAAAATCCAAGGTCTTTCTCCCCATAATACTGATCTCTCAATTCAAATGAAATTTCTATAGCTGGGATTAACTAACCGTACTATTAGCGTGACAAGAATAGGTTTGTCTCTTCCGGTGACATAAAGAAAATGTAATGTTGAAAGGAATTAGTGCTTTCTCTTGTAATGGTTGTCCAAAACGGTGCTGATGAGATGACAAGGTCTTTTCCCGAAACTTCAAATTACAACATTGAAGATGACAGTATTCTATGTAAGTGACAATTCATATGAATACTCTTTCATATATCATTGTTGAATCGTTCCTATGAACGATTCAACAATTAATATTCGTATTACAATCTGAACGACAAAAAATGATTTTCGTATGATTCAATGTTCATCTGAGAGAAAAAAAATTTCTGTGTATGTTCAACATATGAAAGAGCAATATCTGTCTTGATTTACCATGTGCAGATGTTGAATTCTGTCATTTGTTAGGTTAAGTCCGTATCTCTTCTACTGGGTACGCTTTCGAAAAAAGCATTTATTATTATTATTATCTTCATGAAGAACTGTTGTAGGTATTTCTTTTTTTCCTTCCTTTGGTAGTGTTTCACATTTTTTGTTTGATGGAGAAGTAGAAAGTCAAAAGCTGTTTTTCCTAACATACTAAAAATTTTCCTTTTATCAATGTGAAATATTTTATTTGGAGTCTTTTTGCATAATTTATAGGTAACCCAGCAATGAGAAATTATTTGAATTGAGAATGTTCACAAAGTTTTGGATCTAGTTGTTATTGTATTACAGATGTACAAATTGATATGAATCAAAGTATCATTAGTATTGAAAGTAGATTTCATTGGACAGCCAATATGGATTTAGTCAATATGAGTTGTAAACGGCGACTTCTAGAATACTAATCAAGAATTGAGCTGAATCTGTGGACACTATAAAACTTTCAGAAGATATCGTGTCCTGATGATTTTCAAGTTTTTTGAATTACTTTATAGGCGTGGGCTATTCAAAGATTTTCAGGAAACATTTCAAGAAATTGCTAGTAAGTGAAGTGGTGAATCAATTTCGTAATACTATACTATACATACATCAATTTTCTACAAATATTTAAATTAATTATGGATTTCCATTGATGAATATACACTTTTGAATATATTTTTTATTTTTATTATTTTCATTATCGGATACATCAGTAATTACTGTGGTTGATTGTAATTTCGATAGAATAGGCATGAAGTATCAGAAATAAGATACATATGTTCTCGAATGAAAATTAGAAAGATATCTAGAGAAAACTGCATTGATTGTTGTTCCATGTCTTGTAGTGGACTGATTTATTTTCTCCAAAGACAGAACACAAGCATTACAGAAAAATCTTTGAGGCGCTCTGAAAGCGGTACCTGTACGAAAGTAGCGATTCACGTTGGATTTGAAACGCTGGAGATTAAATTCATTCGGAAAAACGTTCTCAGGAAATTTATCTCACATAAATACCTTCTCTTAATGAAAGAGTTCTCAAACAATGGAGTTCGAGTTGTACTGAGTTGAACCTCAAAACGATGAGCAGCTACTGTCCGTCGTGTACTTCTGATATGTACCGCTCTTGGTGGAATCAAATGTGTCAAGTGACTTGAACACCTCCCGTGAAAGTATCTATAGGAGAGAGACAAATCTCCGACCTTTCTTCGATGTTCCAGACTATCAAGGTTGCAGGTGATGTTCGTGTCTCTGGCGGATGGTTATTTTCTGAATGGAATCTAGCAGCTTCAGTGTATGCTAAGCTGTGTACAGTTTTCAGGTTCGGAACAGTGTTCCAAGCTTTTGAGAAGTAGCCTTTGCAATTCTAGCGACATGATTATGCCAGGACACGTTGGTGTCCATTTCAACCTCCAACAAATTTCTCGAAGCAGAAAGCGGAATTGTCTGTCCAGAAATTATTTTATCCGGTTCAGAGACATTCATCTTTTAGGAGAAAACCGATGCCTGGGTTTTCGTGGCATTGAATTGAACTTGGTTACTTCCATCCAACTCAAAATCACCTCTAGATCATCAGGATATGTAACCTCCTGCCGCCGCGCCGGTGAAGATGAAGATGTGCATCCGCAGTCGATGTCCTGGAATCCAAATGGAATGACTAGACAAGTGTGCTGTCATCAGCAAAGCAATATATTTCGGTAGTTCTAATTTATCTTGTAGAAAGTTTACCAAGTGTTGTTCATCTTCGGAAGCCAAATTAACATTGAAATCTCCTGCTGAAATTAGTGGCAACGTATGATAGTTTTCTCCTAATTCTTCAGAGCTATCCTAATTCTTCAGAGCCTACTCGACCGTAAATATATGCTGGCACATCTCTCTCTCTCTTGCCCCTACAGTGATATATGAAACATACGTAACTCTCTCTTTCAATCTTCACTAACTTATACCTCCCTCTCGATTCCCCAAGTCAAGTGCGCGTGGAGAAGTTTTACTTCAAAAACTCATCTACAAAGACAATCCTTCACTTACAGTTTGTATTGAATGCATCTCGGCTGAAGTTTTTTTTGGTGATATTCACGATGCGTACAAAGCTGAGGACTGACATATTTCTTTGCTAAGGATGGTTAGCAAGAACACCATATTGACAGCTAAATATTATAAACCACCTTTCGTCAATATTACTTATACTGTATATGTGACATCAAAATCTATGTCTCAGGGATATGTGGTAATGCCACTTCAAAAACTATACGACTCCCTGACTTTCCTAAAACTTTCTAACCGCTTCATTTACAGCAGAATAGCTAACTTTCATTGCCTTTCTGGAATTTTTGAAATCATTAGAAAAATGTGAAAAAATCGAAACAATTCTAAACATCAACATCATTTTTTCATTAACATTTTTGGATAACTTCACCTTCCACAATCTTAATAAAATTAAAATTGTAATGAGGAACTTTTTACGGATGTAGAAAGGTCCAATTTATAATAAATTGATGGATGAAGCCGTTACTACGTGGTGAGAGATCGTCATGAAAAATGAGAAATGAAAATTTTCAGTTTTTTACCAATTTTATTCGTAACTAAAGTTACTGCAGTTTCGTCCTATAAGGAGTTTAATGTTAAAGTTTGAAAATGTCCTTACCTATAGGACAAAACTGCAGTAAGTTTAGTTACGAATAAAAGTGGTGAAAAACATAGAAAATTTTCATTTATCATTTTTCATTATGGCCAACTTATAGTTCACTCCAATGAATTACTGCGTATAATCAAAGTATCTTTCAAAAAAAACGATCTAGTTTTCAGTAACTTGTCGTATTTCATAATGCTTTTCATAAACAAGAGCTAAGAAATTTATTGATACTTAATCTTAACGTTTCGGAGCCTAAAAATCTGCCTCCATCTTAAGACTTGGAAAAAATTATATAAATATCGCAGTTTTGTTCTGCTGAATCGTTTTCTTTTCAAACCTCTTTGATAGATGCCGAAAATTATTTGAAGTTCTTCACTACTATTTCTATTTTTTAAATTATGGGAGGTGAAATTACTCCAAATGTTAAATGAAAAACACTGATTTCGTCTTCAAAAAATGAATCCTACTCAATTTCAACATCATCGTGAAATCTTGTGACAATTGGTTGGAAAACTTCGAAGAAATAAACTATTTTAAGAAATTCAATACTGCTTGTTGATCACAAACATTACTTACAGTACCTACGCCACTGTTTCCGAACTCCATAATAATGAGTGTATTAGGAAGGTGTGAAAAAGTTATTCAATAGTATTTACAATGTGTTTGTTCTGACTTGGGAGACTACTTGACTCTTCAGAAAATCGAGTGACCGTAACATTTTCTAATATACTTTCGAAATGAAGAACACACTGGAGATTTTATGAAGGTGTCAATTAACATAAACGATATGAGCAATGAGCATGGTAAACATTTTTCTATATTACTGAAATGAATATGAAATTTCCAGTAACCATCATAATGAAGTACATAATAACATAGCATAACATATGTAACATATAATATTTAAACCTGCTGGGTATAATTCCATTTGAAAGTATTCTGACGAAATTTCAGGATTTCAAAACCTGCAATACTCATAAAATAAAATATTCTATGAAATTGTCAGTCTTTCAATATTCTCATGTGACAGTTCCTTTCCATTCTTCTGAAAATTTATCAAGAGTACCTACAAATAGTTTGACGTCACTTTTGGTACCCAGATGATCAATCTTGATTTGCATTTTTGACGGTATAAATGTTTTCTAAATTTATCAACGGGACGATCTCTCTTTAAAAAATCGACCCATCCGTACCTGAGATAAAATATGTCCTCTCAAGTTTCATCCCTTTTGCCGTCTTATTATCTGTTCATCTACACGTAATATCTTCATAGTTTAATTATAGGAAATGGAGTCTGATTTAATTTCATTATGATCTGTGGTGATAAGGTCAACAAAGAAAATACGAGCACAATTTTTTCCGTGAATACTATGCCATAATTTGAGAACTTCAGAATAACTTCGGAACTTGCAGCAAATTTACCCCTACAAACAAATTTTATGAATATTTTTTGATTCTAAAAATGATCAATTCTTATCTAAAATTCCGAAATATATTGGAAAAAAATTTTGTATTTTTAATCCTCCATCTTCATACAAAAAATGGGGGAATCTTCCAAAGAAAGGAAGGAGGCAATCAATTCCAAATAATTAAATGTATATGAATATAAGTAGATCATGCAAAGAAGTAACTTTCAGACACAAACTCGTAGAAAAACCTTTTGATACAGCCACTTTTATATAAACATTGAAATAAAAGAAAAAATACTTTCGAAACAAATACTTCTATATGAACACTGAATTACACAAAAAACACTTTTTTTTTATTCAGTTCATATTCCAAACATTCACTATGAAATTGAATCCCCCCTTTTATTTTTTGAACGGGTCAACTCGAAAAATCGAAATTTGGGATAATGAAATTAATTCATGAATACTTTATTTTGAAGTCAAATTGACTGATAAAACTTTCAAGATGGCGACTGGGCGCCGTCTGGGGAAAAATTAAATGGAAAGGGGGTCTTGTGACTCATCATTTTGAAGCTCCTGGAGAATACTTCACAACCCTAGAATAAGAAGTCAATATCTTCACCTACTACAAAATGGCGGAACATTTAATAATTTCCTGAAGACACATTGATATCGATATTTCAAGAAATATTCCTTTTTATCTGTCATATGGCATTATAAAAACTACAAAAAATGTCAGTACGACAATGGACATCATTGTTCAGTTAAAATATTCTTATTTAGTTTTCAGTTCAGTAGTAGAAAGGTATAACGTCAACAATCTCTATAATGGTCAATTCTCGTGCATTGGACGAAAAAAAGGGAACTTGTATCCAAATTCACAACTACCGGTAGTGTACATAACAAAAAGCTACCAGGTCATCTGCCCATTCCGGAACAACATCAAGTGCAAATAATTGGTGAGATGGTAGTAAATCCTGAACAGTCTACTTATTCCATCGCGAATGTTTGTGAGGTGTCTCCTTCTACTATGTGGAGACTTTTGAAGAGGAATGAGTATCATCCATACAAAATTAAAATGGTACAACAATTAACTGAAGATGACCCTGATCGAAAAACAGAATTCTGCGAAATCATGATGGAAACCATTGCAAGGCATCCTACCTATCTCTTATCTGGGAGGTATGTTTATGAAAATGCATTTTTACAGAGCCCTGAGGAAGAATTCAATTAAATTCGAAACGTTGGCAAGAAAACAATTGTTTTTTTTAAGAATAAATTGATCCTGTTACCCAACCAACTTTTTTTCAGTGGCGGATCTACATTTTTTTAAACGGCAATGTTCACAGACAAAATTGCCGTTATTGGAGTGACACCATCCCTCACTTTCACCGGGAAACACATACCCAATATCCAGAAAAAATAATGTTTGTGCAGGAGTTTTGGGAGACCATATTCTAGGACCTCTATTTCTAGATCAAAATTCAACAGGGGAAATGTATTTGAATACGCTGGAAACTACTGTTGACTCTCTCATCACTGAAATCGTCAAACTAATCCTAATGAATTCGATATGGATATTGTATTTCAACAAAATGGAGCACCACCACATTATCCTAGACAAGTAAGAAACTATTTGGATACTACTTTTCCCGATCATAGGATTGGTCGTCAAGGTCCTACAGAATGGCCAGCTCGCTCGCCAGATTTGACACCTTTTGACTTTTTTATAGGGTCATTTGAAGCAAAAAGGTGTACGAAACTGAACCTGCTTCAATAATGGATATTCGGCAGAGAATAATGAATATTTGTAGAGATATTGATGTTACTGTGCTCGAAAATGTTCGGCGTGAAATATCGGATAGGCTGTTCGTATGTCAAGAAGATCAAGGCAACCATTTCGAGCATCTCCTGAACTGACGTCAAGTTTAGTATCTCATATCATGTAGTCAAATGTCAATGTATTCAGGCATTTATTTAAAGTTCCGCCATTTTATAGTAGTTGAAGATATTGACATTACATTCTTGGGTTGTGAAGCATTTGTCAAGAGCTTCAAAAAGATGTGTCACAGATGGCGCCCAGTCGCCATCTTGAAAGTTTCATCTGTCAATTTCACTTCAAAATAAAGTATCCATGCATTAATTTCATTATCCCAAATTCCATTATCGCCTCTTAAGCACCAAATCTGGATAACCTTATGAGATGAAGCTCCTAATAAAATTCAAACGCTCATTTGATTCAATCCCAGTTATAAGAATGTTTCCCAAGAGCTAATTTCTCCTAGAAATATACCCTTTTC
>WOGR01002899.1:0-16265 GCA_015342045.1 Leptinotarsa lineolata
ATGTTGCTTGATAGTGGATATTTAGATATTAGCGATTAGTGTTTCCAGATTTTATTTGTTTTGTTGCGTAAAAATACATGTATATAGTCGAAAACTAAACATTTGTAATCATACATAACGATTGCTACGTCAAAATACAAGATAAATATTAATGAATGTTATATAAATATCAATGAAACAAAAAGTCTTCTTCATGAAGAAAAAATAAACATTTGTGTAAGTATCAATATTCAACATCAAGATACTGAGATCCAGACTCATCACAGTTATGACAAATATAATGGCGACTTCCATCTGCGCACTTCAAGTGGGACCAGATTTCACATTTTCCTTGACATTTGGTAAACCAGACAGAAATACTATTCTTCATCCGGTGACTGTGGTGATGTCTTCTTCATCGTGACTCTGTTTTTTTTCTCTTCCATTTTCTTTTTCTTTTGGTCAGTAGGATTTTCCTTTCCCGGCTTAGCCTTCAACTGTTTTCCTTTTTCTTCATATTCTTGCCTGACTGCCTCTTTTTTAGGCGTGTCTGTATGAAAAGTCGACTTTTGGATTCTTGAACCTCTTATTTCTCTTTGGGGAGCCTTCGGAAAAGGCCGAACCACTTCAGATGAAAGAACAGATTGCTCCTCAAAGAAAACTATATTATGAGCGACATGTGGCCCGCGGCGGCTCCATTGCGTTTAAGAATGTATCGTAACAAAGACATGCAATTAATTTCTTGCATTTCCGCAGTTCTCCGCAAAGAAGTCCTGTGTTTCACTTCTTCATAAGCGTCTTTATATTCTGTTATGTCACACCGCCCTCTTTCGATTTTTATCAAGCGTTTTCTTGGCATCTAAAAGCAAAAAAACCGAATTTTACTTGTGTCACAACCGTACCCAACAAACTCCTTCGCAAATAAAACCACAGCCATGACAATATGAAATAATCTACGTACAAAGTAATCACTGTTATTTAACTACTGATGTTCAACTTATAACTGCGAAAAACACCCATTACTCTATCTGTACATATATAAGGACAATTATTTAAAGAAATCGAATAAAAATACTTACATTTGACTGATGAAAAAAAATGTAGGCATCTGCTAACGTTAACGCCGCGCGATGGTTGACACAATACTGTGAAACACGTCCAGACTCACATATCGCTCCTCTCTTCCCTTGCACTCTCCTGGTATTCCTTAGCGCTCTTTTACACGGGGAGCTTCACGTCTCTCGCTCTCTCTCTCTCGAGAGAGAAATGCCAAAATGCAAGAAGTCCAATGCTTGCTTTCACACGAAGAGCGGGAGCCGCCACGTCCCGGAAGACGAGAGCCTTCACGTCTCCTGCACCTCGAGCTGGGGAGCCACGTCTCCACCTCAAAATGCAAAAGAATAAGTGGAGGTTTTCACACGAGGAGTGAAAACGGCTCTCCGTAGTTTCCGCTCCACACTATTCATAATGGCATACTATAATGTGGAGCTGTTAATTAGTGCTGTCTTCAACCGACTCTCACTTTGGAATAAAATTATCGACATTTATAAGGATCGAAATGAAGTCATGAAATTGAATAGAACTGGACGATACTTGATGAGAATCCATATTTAAACTCATAATTACAATAATACAGTTTATTGTATGATTTTCACTATAAACTGTATTATTGTAATAATGAGTTTGAAGTCATGAAAAGTTGGGTGGACGTCGGTAAGGTGCTCAACGTGGATTTTGCAACTTTATCCAATTTTTGATCGTTGACGTTTCTGTCGACGGTAGAGAACGTATATGGAATCAGCTCGCGTGCGATCCATTGTTACGACTGAGCTCATGGAATCAGGAACTGAATAGGCTCCCGGTGTGAATGGGCGGTAGGTAGGAGTGATAAGCGCTCCTGTATAGGAGCGAGAGACGTGAAGCTCTCCGTGTGAGAGTCATTATGACATCGCTAAAATGAAGACTGTGACAACCCTATCCAGTCCACCCTACGCAATATAATATTGGTGCAACTTCTTTTTTTATGAGGATGAATGATAGCACGAACTCGCATTTCAGAAATGCGACTGTATAGAAACAAAGTTCCCTTCTCTCATGGATAGAAGGATGAAAGAAATATTTCGTAGACTATTTTGAAAATCAATTATAGTGTCTCACATATAACGACACATATTTCAAAATCAATAATATATCTGACATTATCAGCGTCTTTGCAAACCGTGAAGAAGTTAATAAATTAACCGTCCGTTTCAAATGAAATAGAGGGGTTTCTTTCATTTGAATGATACATTGTCTTCATGAATAGTTATTTATACAAAGTAAACAAATCGTGGCTTTTAACATGTTCCTCTTGCCTATTGAGAATGTAGGTGGTATTATAATTGGACCTTCGTAATATAACTTTACCAGACCAATACATCATGAAAAATACCTTGAAGCCACATTTTAATAACCATGTGATTCTAATAGCGCACCCCTTTCTTGCTATCCATCAACTTGGTATCAACGATATCTTAACCCAGAAAATGCGGCTTGGTTGAGGGTGGATGCATAGGAAATATAAGGATTTTACCGCCTCAAGGAGACATATGTCGACTACTATAAAATATGGACACATAAAGGTGGAGCTTATGAGAACTTAAAAATGGGAATTATTCACAATTATGAAACTAATAAATCAAATATATTTTCTGTTTGTTTCGGGCAATATAGATGGTGAAACAAGTCATTAAAAGAGGTATGGAAATATTTTTCTCTAAGAGGTACCCATTCTTTGCCCAAAAATAAACGGCATTTGAAGTAGAATTGAGGAACATTGTGAAATGCTACGCTTTCAGTGGATGAAATATTGAGTAATACGGAACGATATAGTGTCTTCAGATACTGGCAGGTAGAAGAAAAATAACTCTAACCTTTTCATTATTATGACTTCTATTAGTACTTTTTTGAAAAAATTGAGTTTTGCTCAGAGTTACTGCACTTTCGTTCGAAACAGTTTAAAAATTTTCAAATTCATCATCAGATGGTTTTGTCATCATGAGATACTTGGAACTATCTAATAGTCTGTAAATCCTACTGAATTATTTGATTGTATTTGAATAAATAATAAAATGAATCAGAGAATACATGTCGTTTCCGAAATATGCAGAACTAAATTATCGGTTAATATTATTTTCAATTCTTGAATTTCCACTTTAGTGCGAGAAAAGTTTTTAAGAAATTTGGATATTTTTTATCTATTCAAGGACAATGAAAGATTTTTCGGATTATAAAATTCATAAGTGGATACTTTATTGGGTTTCTTACCTATTTATATCGAAAATTGTGAACAAATGCACAATAAATGAATAAATGAATGCCCCAGAATAAAATGAACAATGTTAAAATCATCAAGTTTAAAATACTATATTTTCACCAGCTGGCTGATATAATTTTTTATTATTACACATTTTTTGACCATAGCGAAAGACACGGAGTTGCATCGTCGAACTGCGTTTTGTGAGTTGTTGCTGATGAAAAGTCAGGAAAATCCACATTTAAAAAAATGTATATATGGAGAAATGCAACTAAGTTTACCAAAAATGGATTATTCAATCGTCATAATATTCATTTTCGGGCTGATGAAAATCGACACGTTACCCGTGACCGATATTTCCAAGAAAGTTGTGGGATTCTGTATTTGTACATCTCTGATGAAAATTTAAATGGTGAAGTAATACACTGCAAAATGCTGGAATAGTAAGTGAATAATATATTAATTGAAGATGAGGAAAATATTCGGTACCAACAGGATGGACCATTGCCTCATAATTGCGGGATAGTAAGCGTATTACTCGATCAATTATTTTATGATAGGTAGATTGCCAATGATGGGCCGTGTCTTTGGCTATCAAGTTCCGCCGAAATATCTCTTATGGATTATTAGGTATAGGGACATAATAAAAATATTGTATATGCAGATCCTGCAACTAGTGTGAATAATATGGTTAGAAATGTTTTACAATCATTCAACGCCCTAGATGTCGATTAAGTCAGTCGTGCTGTGAATAAAAATTTCATGAAGAGAGCTAATAAATGCTTGGAAGTTGATGGAAATGTTTTCGAAATAGTTTTTATATTTTGTGTGAAAAGACACTGCAATATTTCAGCTTTCGCTCTTTCATGACATTTTTAATTCATTATTTATTCATTTATTCATCTGAAATCCTGTCTTCAATAAAAACCATGACGACAAATTGATAGCTCCAATAAACTTTCTGTTACTATTCGAAATGAAAATTTCGTAACCTTAGTAGTTTTATGATGTTTTATTTTTTCAAGAATAACTGACATATCTTGTGAACGGTTGATTTTTGGTATGAGAAATGTTCCGTGATAATGAGTCAAAATCATCTCAGGATTTCAAAACTACCCTAAAATACAAGACGTTCCATTTGGAAAACCTGAGTTTTGGCCAATTTTTATATCTTCAGAATTAGTCATCCATTCCGAACCCACGATGGAATGAAGTATTTTGATGAATCACTAATAGCTTATTTATGTTTTCTATCATACTTTTGAATTTTATGTGGAAAGCACTTGAGGGCCAAAAACATAGTTTTTTTTGAGTAAACAAATGAATATTTCGGGAACATTTCATTTTTGGCATAGTTTTGTGTTGCATAAACTCACATTAGAACTATGACAGGTATTCAAAAATGTGAAAATATACAGGGTGTAACATTTGAATCGAAGAAGTGCCGGCATCCTCAGCAACTTCTCTAACAGTAACTCAAACATTCTTCATAACAATTTTTTTCACTTTCTCAATATCTACATTGGTCGTTGATGTGCTAGGACTTCCAGCGCGACCGTTGGTCATTCACATATTCTCGACCTTCTGTGAAAAGCTTGTACCACTTGTTAACATGTTTTTGACTCAAAATACAATCACCGTATGTCAATGTCTAACATATCAATTGTTTTTGAGCACTTAATTCCATTTTTCACACAAAATTTGATGTAAATCCTTTTATCAATTTTTTTCGATAGCAGAAAATCTTCGAACACGCAAATCACTTCTAACTTTTATTCTTTCCACCAACAAACTGAACATGTTAATAAACTGAAACTGTGAACATATGTTCAAGACGAGAGTACCAACATCAAAAAATCGCCAATCAAATGAACGTAGCCCGCGAAAATTGAACATTCACGTTCTTTTTTGAGCCACCTCCGTATATAGTATATATTCCAGAAAAGGGCATACGATATGCCCAAGTTTTGCCAAAAATATCAAATCTTTGTCTCTCATGTGAGACCTATGATTTTGTAAGTATGCATGGCAGACACCTGACGGAAAAACAACAGCCAACTCAATGTTGAAGTGAAACCATCAGGCACTTGTGCGATGTCTTCCGTTTGGGAGATTCAGCACAAGCAACTTCCTATATATGAAAAGCTGAAATTGATTTCATGTGGTCGGTATGACCACCGACAGACTGGTTTCGAAGTACTAGCTCCTCGTCTCTACCGGGGGTAATTATAGACGAAGTCAACCGTTTGAAAATTCTGAACAAACAAATTCTAATCCAACTAGCAATGAGTTCTGCCTGCAGTTGCATTAGTAGGATGTCCGTATCACTACACTACTCGCAAAAAAAGTTTGGAGGTAACTTCACAAAGACGTACTCCGGAGTTGAAGTCAGAATAATGAATATATTTCGGAGATGTGCATACGATTTTCCAAGTTATGTTGGAGTTCCCTTGCCTCTCATGTGAGACCAACGATTTTGAAGGTACGTGTGGCAGTCACTCGACGGAGAAACAACAACTAACTCAGTTAATGTAGTGCAGAAAGTTGAAGTGAAACCATCATGAATGATACCATGATATGGTACAAATAAGCAATCTGTAATCCCAGTTTTCATGATGTAGTTGTTGAATCGTTGAGACCAATTTAGGAAAGTAGCAATTTATCGCAGAGCAGTGAATTGTAAATACTAGGAATGACCCATGAACAGAAAATGGCATGTTTATTTGAAATACATATTGTAAAGAAGTTGCAATGAGTAGAAATTTACAACATTGTCTAATAATGGAAGTTGCAGAAAACCAATCATTACTGAAACAGTTTTAAGTTCCAACCTCGAATAAAACAAAAGCTAGTGTTTACACTTGATAAATTCGAACACTATTCAGATATTTGAACTGACAGTAGTATGGTCCTGCTCAAAATACCGACAGTTCCAAATATTTGTATCTGCATGCTAACCTCATCTTTATACAAAAGAAGTAAAAAGTCAAAACCTCTCTTTCCCAAAGATCAAACTCTCTCAAAAATAAACCCCTTTTAATTATTGCAGACTTCTTCAATGAAAAACTTCAAATCTAAATCGTAAAGATAATAGGCAAGATCAAAATTGTAGTAGCTATTGACTTCATTCAACTAGCAAACACTTTTTTCTAGCATGGGTGGTAAAATCTTCTTGGTCTTGCTTTTTTTCTCAATATTATAAACTTATTACATAAATCTGGTGAATTCGTTGATGACGTGGCTGAAGAGATATTTTCATCTTTGAGTCGTTTGTTCATGTTTACTCTTTTGAATTTATTGAGAGTAAAATATCTGAATTTCGGAAAAGCCAAGTTTTCACGTTTCGATGATTTATGCGTTTGAAGATTCCTGAAAATTATAGAAAATGATGTGGTGGCCATATCAGAGGTGTATTTCAATTCGGATTTTTCTCATCTGTTCTTATGATTATTAGTAAATGGTCTGTCAATAAATTAACCATCTTAGCTAGTTGGCTGTATTTTCTTTTAATTCAAACAGCGAACTGATAATTCTTAAAAAACATCCTTTTTTGGCTTTCTCTGTCAGTATATGAAAATATATGGGAAAGAAGGAAGAAATCAATTAAGTTCAATATAAACTCTTAACAAAATTGCGTATATCAAGCACAGAAGTTCAATTCAGTTACAAACTGGAAAAATGAGCTCTCTCAAAACAACTACCCTCACATAAACATTGAAATACACAGAAAATTCTTCATTCATTCAGTCTGTTCTCCAAACCTTCGTTATGGATTTGAAAAAGATGTTATTTACCGAAATACTACACAACTTGATGAATGGAAGAGCATTAATATAAAATTTCACTTACATGAAGATCATAAATGTTGATCTGCATTGATGAGAGTACTGTCTTTAGTGGCCGAGTTGTCTTCATCGAAAACTTGTTCTATGATCATCCTACTATTTCGATCAATTCGTTATGATTTCTACGGAAACTTTTGGGAGTTGACTTATTCCATCAGATAGGGAATCGGCAACTGACTTAGAAGTCAGAGTAAGATACCTTCAAATTATTTTTTCTTTCGCTATGTAACATTTTTCCGTAAGTTTCTCAATAAGAAATATTGTTCTAGTTTGAGTTATGATTTTTCAATGAGTTCACCTACACAAGCACCACATATAGCTCAAGTCGTTAACAAATGAATCGACATTTCAAACAACTGTGCAATATGTGATTATTACCGATATTAATGCCAAAAAAGTATCAAAAATAGCTTGCTAGAACGGATCAGTTGCGTCAGTGATTGGCCTATACTTGATGAAAATCCATAAATTATTCAAGTAACATTTTCTTCTGGGATTGTCACTGGACATATTACACAATCACGGTTTTGTAAACTGCCAGTGAAAATCTCACGATACTTTGTAGGAAAGTTGTTATTTCAACAAGGAATCCAACTAAAACTGAAAAAATCATTTAACAATTTTCTAATCAGTAGATTAGAAAATTGTTAATGATTTCAGAAGCAGCAAAAGTAATTTTTGACATAACACTCTAGTGGGGCTGAAATGCTTTTACTTAATTATGGAACATATTGAGTTTTCAGTAGAATGAAAAAATGTAATTTTATATCGGGTGTTAGACTCAAATTGTAATCAAGTTGATACATGTGTTCAGAGTAACCCATTTTTTTAAATCATCGAAATCTTTGATTCGGATTGTTCGCACCGACATTTACATGCGTTCCCCGCATCAATTGTTTCTAGATGCGGAAAATTGAAAATGACAAATGTTGTTTTCAAACTACTAGGATCTAATTGTAACGTAAATATAATGATACACCTTTTACCCTACTATGAATGATATTGCGGAAGTAGTGTCTTTTTTCTCACATATCGAAAATATGAATTGTTCCAATCCTGTCAAATTTGATCACATTATCGACAATTACTAGCACATTATGCCGCTACCCATCAAAATATATGTTACCCTATTTATTATCAATATAATTGGTGAAAATAATTATGTGAATAATTGCTCAATTTGCTTGGGTAAAAAGCAGATGTGCTTTTCGATAGCAGGAAATGAAATTTATGTCACATTCCAGATGAACCAGTCAAGCATTCTTTTTATGGCCGAATGTCAGTGCCGGATTTGATAGTGTTTTAGTCACTTGGATCTGTTTTATAAAATATTATCCTGAATTTATATGCTATCTTAGTCATTCAACCTGACGACTTTAGAATAAATTATGGGATGGAAGGCGAACAAAACTCAACATTTCATTTTAATAATGAATATTCTGATGAAAAAACTTATCACGATCTAGTTCCATATTTTGTAAGTTGAATAAAAAAAACAAAAACGCCATTTTCACAAATTCATTGTGGTAAGCGTCACTTATGTTTAATTCATTTCTGTCGGTTCATAAATGCAAAACTCACATCAAACATTCGTTCATAACTATTACAAAATATATCAAAATATTTGGTAGGTAGGTGCAAAGTGAGTAGTTCTATTCGAAACTACACTGCAACCTGCGAGGATTTATTGTGGTACGCGTCTATCCAAATACAATCGAATAGATCCAACTACTTGCCTGTAGTCAAATCCATTCAATAAATTGAACTGTTTTGAAAGATGTTCAAATTTTGAATCATGTCTGTTTTGTCATTATGAGTTCTAGTTGTTTTAATAAAAAGCTTCATGGCTTTCACTTCTCTATCTTCATAAAGAAATATGTGGTGAATTGGGAGAAAAAGTAATTGAGTTCAGGTAGAACTATTCAAAGAAATATGTAGAGTATGCATAGAAGTTACTTTCATATACAAACTGGAGAAAACTCCCCCCGATACAACTACTTCCACATAAACATTCAATCACACGAAAGAACAGAATGTGAGCATCATGGGACGCCTGGCAGATATGAAACATTGAAAATATTCTGCCGAACCATTGCAAATCAATCTTTTTTACTTGCAGATCAGTACCAAACTGCCTGTTTCATTGAATTTTTTATGAACACTTTCAAAAACGCTGATAGTTTTACGTTATATGCTCATTGTCAACAGTATATGTCGACCGCGCACTGAAAATTGAGTCATATCTGAGATACGCGCTGTGTTTCAAAGTGAGAAGAAAGGAAAGCCAGATATACTTGCGCTGTTATGCGTTACGTTACCAAGCGGTTTACCCTCCCATAAGAAGTTATCACTTCAAAAATAATTCATCAACTATTATTTCATAATGCTGATATGGAGGTGTAGTAATAAAAAATGCAATCATTTTTGAATTGATCCGATATCATTCAGGCCATGAACAAAACTACTCTTATGAATTAATTTTGTTTTAATATACAGGGTCTTTCCCGACCAGCGTTCGTTAGGAATACAAAACTTGAAATTTTCAACTTCCGGTCTCATTCCGTTATACCGGAAGTTGAGGGCAACTTTTTTATTTCAAATGAAACACCCTATATTTTATTACATTTTTGAATTTCTCAACACATTTTAGGTCCACTTTGTATAACAATGCCTATACCCAAATTTGTTAGTTACAGCACCACTCCGAAAAGATCATAACTCATAGACAGTAACAGTTGAAAATGTGAAATTTCACAGAATCACATCTTAAGCATCAAGTCATGAACAGGTCCAACGAATTTTTGAAAATAATTTACAAGCTGGTCGAAATTTCCACCTAATACATAACATTGAGAAAACTGATGAAACACGATTTTTCAAAATGAAAACCATACACCATTTTATTATTTTTGGATACTACGAAAAAAAAGATATCAATTTCATGAAGAATGTCCTAAAATACAACCCTGGCAAGATATATTTGACTTTGGGAAATATTTGAAATGTAAATCTTTCGAAGCAATACCAAACCAAGAAAGCCAATGAAAGTTGAACATCAATTGTGTGCACTTGAAAATCTATCAGTTTTTTGAAATTTAAGATTCACTACCCAAATTGATCAAACATCGTGTAATATTCAGAAGCAAAAACTGTACATGTATATGTGATTGAGAACAATAAAAACTCGAATTGAAAGAAATATATTTCATGCATGATCTACATACACATTCTTGTGAAGTTTCTTCCTTCCTTGAGAAGTTTTCCACAATTTTTGTATAAAGATGAAGAATTGGAAGCCAAAATCCTTCAATTTTTGAGTGATATCTTCTATAAATTTACCACTTCCAATTCAAACAATATATCCGTGACTGGCTGTATGAATGTCTTTACTTACTGTAATTGTGATATAAGTAGATATTTCCTTCACGTGACATATAGGTATTCCTAATGTTATGAATGGAATTAGTGATTCATCTTGTGATATCATCCAAAAAGGTACTGATGAGGTAATATTCCAGAACTTCCAAGTCTGCCATTGAGGATGATAGTATTCCATGTGTGTCAAAGTTCATTTCGTAACTTCCATATATTATATTGTGTAGCGTTCCTGTAAATGATATCTGATTCAAGTTCATAACGAATGTTTGGAGTACAATCTGATTCTCGTGTAATTCGATGTTCATTAAAAAATGATCGTTTGGAAGGTTTTTTTCGATGTCAAACATCTATAGTCGCCCATAAAATAGATTGCTGATGTGGTGACGCCGTGGCGACGGGTCGTCATGCGCAATTTATTGTGCGAATCTCTTTCCACTGATCCACCGTCGTGGTATCTCTATCGCTACACTGAGCTCGGATACCTATAGTGTATACAGTTGTGTTTACCACAGTAATATCTGACAATGATAATTCAGAAAGTGAAAGTATTTTTTAATTGAAGTGTGCATTTATCTGTCACGAAGCCCACTTATATTTGGTCTGTTTCAAGGATCAGTAAATGTAAAACCTAGGTATGCTTGCTAGATTGAAATTTACAAAATTTTCATAACATATGATATTTTAAGACTGATTATTAATTAATTTTAATCTCATTCTCATGAGAAATAATACTTAAAAAATAAATTTCATATACACTGACAGAATTGTATTTTAAAATCAAGTGATAGCGAGTAGCGCACGAATGTTTTTCTTATCTGCTATTAACAGGAACATCAAAAAATTAAATATTTTTTTTATGATGGTGGAATTTATGAAACATTCATTATTAACACTTATATTTATATTTATTTTCATTCATATTTAATATCTTTAGTAATATATTGCAATAGATAGCACCAACCAGTGGCGTACCAACAGTGATTGCTGTATGTAGTTTCAAAGGAAATTCAATTTCACAAACAAGTGAGATCAGTATAGTAGATTGAAAGTGCATTCAATCCATGTATCATATGTGAGTAAAAAGAAACTTTTTTGAAAGTAAGCACTATTCGCATTGTTTACGAACTGTCAGAGAAATATATTGATAAGCCAAAGGGCTAGTGCATCTTTCCAACACAGTTCAGAAACATTCGATTAGAATTTCACACCCACTTGATAATTATGAATGATGGAATTGCTTAGCAAATATTAGATAAAATTAGAAACACAAGAGAAGAGATCAGAAACACTAAATCAGTATTGAAAAATACCATTGAAGCTAGTAAAGCGAATGTTCTGTAGAAAATAGAAGACGTTAAATATAGAGTCTACCAACTAGATGAAAAAAACTCAACCCTGAAAGAGAAACTGAAAAATTTGAAAGAAAAGAAATGCTGAAAAATATACTTGTGTTTGGGTGAACTGTACCAAACAAAAATATCACCTTAGATTTAATTTCCACTGAATTCAAGATAGAAGTTGAAGAAACAGACATCAAGAATTCCTATTGTATTGGTGAATCGAATGAATGTCCAGTCAAGATAGAATTCATTCCACATCTGATGAAGACTGAAGTTACAAAGAATTGCAAATTGAAAGGAACTAACCACTCGATAGCTCAATAGAACAAGGAAAATAGCAAAATCAGTTACATTGAAGAAAATGAACTGATTGGTGATGGAAAAGAATATTCTCCTCAGGAATTACAGGAGCATCGGCCTGAAAAATAGTCGTGTAGTACTCCGGCTACCCCAACACAGTCCCTTCTAATTGAATCAGATATTGTAACAGATGAAAATAAAGCTTCAAAAACAAAATATCTGAGACAAGACAAATCAAACCAGCAGCCTAATAGTAGTCCAAAATCTAGCGGAAATAAAAAAAAATACCAAGGACATCAAAAACCAAACAGCAACTATTCTCTCTGAGGAATAAGATTGCTTTATTCAACACCTGACGTTCATTTCTCTCACAATTATTATCAATTTGTATTGTATTGTAAGTATATTTGAGAATCTAATTGGATTTTACATTATTATTGCTGAACTGAAATGGATTCATTCATGAGTGAATAAAAAATGAACCATTATCAACTAGAATTATTTCAGTTCCTGATTTTCGTTCTACATAGTCCTTTCTTACTGAAAGTTATTCAACTCAACATAAGAAGTATTATGAAAAATCTTGACGAGATGATGGTATTTATGAACAAACTCTCACATGAATATGACATAATTGTCTTTTCCGAAACATATCTTGTTTATGACTTAGACTTTTTGCATATTGATGGGTACAAAATAATTCATAACGAGGGAGTACAAAACTAAAATGATGGTGTTTTGGTATACATCAAAGAAGAAAATGAATTTTCATACGGAAGTGAAAATATTGAAGATATTGAAATATTAGATGTCACCGTGTATATAAATGATGAAATAATAAAAATCTATAGATCAAGTAGTTGTCCAAAAAAATTCAACTCAGATTTCAGAAACTACATACGAACAACTGATAAAAGTGAAATTCATAAAATAACAGGAGACATCAATATACATTTATTTTCTGGTTCAGATTTTGTGGAAGAATACAAAAACATTTGAACAGCTACGGCTTTGAATCTTACATAAAAGTACTTATTCGACCACAAACCAAAACATGTATCGATCATTTTTTTGATAAATCTGAAACAATCAATAAGATGAAATCATTTCTTTTCCACTGCAGTATAACAGTATAACGGATCATCACCCCATAGCACTCGTTATAGAATTGAAACAAAAGTCAATCAAAAACCAATACCTTGCAACAAACAATACATAAACTACACATCTGAATTGAAACAAAAAAATTGGGTTGATTTTTATTCTTCGCATGATTTAGATGAAATAACTGAAAGATTCTTTGAAATAGTTAAATCATATATTAATAAAAATACAAAAAACGTCAGGATGAGAAAACATAAAAATAATCGGAAAAATGGATTACTCCCGCGCTGTTAACTTCAATAAATAGAAAAGAAAAGTTGAATAAACAATCTTGACTAACCCAAACGATCATGTCTTGAGTACACAATATCGAGCATATAAAAACAAATTGCCAAGAAATACTATGCGCAAAAACTTATAAAAAGTAACGAAAACCATTCCAAAGACCTCTGGGAATGTGTGAAGGAAATCTGCAATCGATCCTAACCTGAAACACAAATTGAAAAAATCATATCCAATAATGGTGACATGTTAGATACGGATAAAAAAGTGTTGACAGTTTCAACCAGAACTATAGTTCATTGGGAAAAAAATTACGCGAACAAAATAATAGTTCTTGACGAGCACTTTGGCAATGAAAATATTCAAAAAAATTCAATGTACCTTTATCCAACAAACACTAGTGAACTGAAAGAAATTATCATGAGTTTGAAACAAAGGAAATCGCCTGGTCACGATAATTTACGAGCAGAAACTCTGAAACATATATTCGATGTTCGTCAACTCACAACCTATGTTTACAATTCATTATATACAAGCAACCCATCACTTTGTATATTTGTTGATCTCTGTGAAGCCTTTGATACTATGTGCCACATGAAATTACAGGAAAAATTGAAAAACTATGGCATGAGAGATAACATTCACAAAATTCCAAAGAGTTATTTAACAGATCGTGACCAAAGAGTTCGCATTGATGAGACTTAGAGTGAACCAATGACTGCTACATATGAAGTACCACAAGGAACGGTACTGAACCCTTTCTTGTTCACCCTATATATTAATAGTTCACTGAATATAAAAACTAAAGGCAATATTTTGAACGAATTGTTCATTTAGATAATTTTGGCAAAATTTTGAGTTTCGTAGAAGATACCACTATTTTTTATGAATCTAAGTCATGGAAACCTTTGAAGTTAGAAGTAGAAGCTGATTTTGAGCTTATAGAGAAATGATTCAGATATAATACTCTGATACTCAATTTTAGAAAAAAATAAAAATATCCACTATTCTCTCCATACTCGAATGGACTTCCTGTTATGGGACCTCTGATGATCGGTCAAAATGCCCAGATTCTCAAGGCTGAATCAATTAAATATAAAGGCATTGTAATCGATCGACATCCGAAATGGGATTTACAAACAAAACGCTCTAGTGAAGAAGTTAAGAGGAATGCTTTTTAGATTCAAATATATGAAAGATTTCCTGGATATAAAACATTTCGAAATACTCTACTACGTCTTTGTCCAAACACAACTCAACTACATCATAGTTTCGGGTGTTTTGAATGATAATCACTTGGAAAAGTTGAACACAATTCACAGATGGATTATGAGAATCATATTGGGCAAACCAATGATATTCCGAAATAAACAGCTGTATGATGATTCGGGTTTATTTAATTCCAGTCAACTTTTTTGTTTAGCTATGATCCTCAATATGAAAAAAAAATACCTTTAAAATTTGTTGCACTTCAACATAACACCAAAAGTAAATATAATTCGTTAAGCGTACCACGCTGCGATAAAACAATAGGACATTGTAATTATTTGGCATAAAGACTATATTGTTCACTTCCTGTCGAAATAAAGAACATAAATAGTATCAATCTCTCCAAGAAAAAACAAAACAATGACTGTTAATATGCCAAAAAGAAGAAATACATGATTTTGTCAACCAGAAGAATAAAAGTTGATATTCTTTAGCGAAATAACTTAGTTTTGCAAATCTGTTATCAACCATATGAGTCGAATATGAATGGACAAATATTTACAGATTTCAAATCACATTCACTTTCAACAGATATCACTCTTTAGAGACATTTTATGATTCAGTTTTTAATATTTGATTGAATGTATAAATGTTATGAATTTTATCACCACCTTTCAATGCATAAAAGTTATAAATTTTATCATCAACTTTCAATATATAAATCTCATGAATTTTATCTCCAACTTTCAATTTTTCATTGTATCATTCTCAATGATCATCATATATTCTTATTGTTAACCATTTACTGCTCTATGTGAGTAGGAAGTCACGTACAAGCGATAGTTTCAGTGAAACTTGAGCTTCTGTGACGAGCATTGTTTATTTACTTTCATCATCCTGTATACTTATTGATTATTAGGAAATAAACATCAGTATTATTATTAATAATAATAGCATTTTAATAGTATAATTAATAATAATAGTATATTTAATAATAATAGATTCTTGAGTCTACTAGTATATTAAAGCCACACTATCCACACTATAATCTTTTCATATATTTTAAATACATATCATCACATGGGTCACAAAATATTATTATTGATAAAAATATTTTTTTATTATTATTTTGTTGGTCAGTTATTCAAATTTCTCACCGTAGAGAAACGAACAAAGTGTACTTCAATTTTAGTTTATATATTGAATACTGTCGTCAGTTAATATTGTACAGTTTTATACCATCTACCAACATATTACGGAAGTATCTGGCGTACCAATATTGAACCCATAAAATTTATTTGTTAGGAATAATTTATCGAATATCATAAAAAAAACTGATTGAATCATTTTAATCAACATTTGATCATTCCGAATTGTTGTGAAGAAACAAATTGGATACATTAGCGCATTAGCGGAGATGAATAATTACAAGCGCGATTCTTCTTCTTCTTCTTCTTATGTTTTTTGGCTCTGCCTGTTCAGCAATTTGCCAGACATCGGTGATTTGGACCATCACCCTTCCCTCAGGCGTTT
>WOGR01002900.1:0-16637 GCA_015342045.1 Leptinotarsa lineolata
AATATATTTGCCATTTTTAGCTATTCTTTTAAATTTCAATTGTATTGTTTATTTCAGGGATTTCAAATCATTTTATAAATTTTAGACAATGGAAGTCTGAACTGCTGAAATTCATCACGAAACATTGTCATTCACCTTCAAACAAGCTGCTTCCATTGTCAAAAAGTACTAAGTTTTTGGCTGTTGAGTTTGACAAAAACCAGAATTTTAAAGCACACTGTGATGGACTTATACCAAAATTGCATTCTTTAGCATTCAAGCTATATTCTTAGTCTAGATCAACTAAAAATGATATACTATGCTGAAGTGGAGTCGAGGTTGCGCTATGGTGTCCGTTTCTGGGGTTGGTCAACCAACGCAGGTGAAGTATTTTTGGCTCAAAAAACATCATCAGAAGTATCACTGGTATAAGTTACATGGAAACCTGTGAACGGTTTTTCAAGAAATTACAAATACTGACTTTACCCTGCTTTACATAATGGAAATTTGTGTCTACGTTTTCCAAAATAAAAGTTAATTTCATTTAATACGCCTACTACTACTAGGCAAAAAAATTATATCAAGTTTCGCTAGCTCGAGGGCGGATTGCTCTTAAAGGTCCTAATGTTGCAGGTCCTCGTTTATTTGATGTTTTACCAACTGAAATTGAGGAAAGCAAAACATTTAAAAGGTTCAAAACAAAGATTGAATATTTTTTAGTTCTGAATGCGTATTACAGTGTTAATGATTATTTAACATAAGTGTATGTGTGGTGCGTGCTTCTAGTTTTAGTGTAGTAGTTTATAATTTCAGCTTTACTGACTTTTCCTAGTACAATCACTTATAAAATTGTCAAACAGAAAAATAAAGGATGTGATGATTACCTCAGTACAAACACGTCATTGAAAAAAAGAAATCAAGTTTTCCCCAATCAAGCTTTTCCCTTTTTTCCACCCCCATAAGTTTACGACCTTTCACCCCAAAGTTTTTTAGAAAAGTTCGAACTGCTTCCATATCACCTGAATTTGTTTCTAATTTCATCTTATCAACTCGATGTTACATTGCTAAATAGCTTGTTATCAATAAACACACCCTTCGTTTGGCGTGTTCCAACCAAGTATCTCGTTCAGTCTGACTAAAGTTAGTGCTCAAGTAATTTAAAATTTCCTTAAATATCATAATTTATGAAAACAATTTTACTTTCTTTCGAAGATATGTGTGTATAATAGAAGAATGAAAGTGGGAAAAGAAGTACATAAATTTTTTCGCTAACCAATTTTCTATTCTTCGACGTAATAGAAGGAAGTCGAGTTCCCTGCTCTCCTTTCTTGACGATGATTGCGTACTTCGCTAGTGTGAATTCTGCAATTTTCGGCTTCATCATAGACAGAATTCTTCTTAACTTCAACTTCTTCAAGGTCAGCAACTATAGCCTCAATAAATTTGGTTTCGAGTAACCGTAACTGCTGTATGCTGTTCAGCTGATCTTCAGATTGTTCAATGCCACAGTAGGTTTGAATGCAGAGACCGCAACTGCGATCAATTAGGTATATAAGATCCATCTAGAATTAATGAAGAACGTATTTTATTTCACAGAAAAATTACGATCGCAGGAAAACACGAACTACTAATCCCCTGAATGAATGTCAAAGTATTCACATTTTTGCGTGAGTGAGGCTTGAAAAACATGACAAAAAACGAATATTGTTCTCTCGAAGCATATGTGACTTCGTTAACATGAAATGGTAGAATGAAGAAATTTTACCATTTCATCGGCTTCATGTACGTTTGCCTCACCATTTTGTTTGAATGTGGCGTCTCCATCCAAAGCACAAATTCATCATTAGAATTTTGCGCGCTCCCCATATGAGTTCCGCGAGTTCAGCACCTTGTGCGCAAAGTCCATCGAGAGCACCTGCAGTGTCAACTTGCAGCGCCATCTCAATTATTTTGAGCGGCCGCGTATTTTTTTGACTTTCTTTTGCAGTGACTGGTCTGTGTGATGATATCATTGTCTTGTATTCGACACAAACTGCGCTATTTTCCACGGAAGACGATACAATGACATCAACACACACAGTAACAACTCGAAGCGGTTCCTATGTTGTCGCTCGATTCGCTCATTGGCATAAACATCACGTTTTATGTGTTGTTCTGCAGAGATTTTTCGCTGCATGAATTCATCGCTCTCCGAGGCTTCTGTGAAGGAATTACTGGCGTGCGTATTGGTGAGCGAAGGGCTATTTCCTCCCCCATTCGCAACAACTCTCACCTTATTGAACCTAATACAGGACCACTCACATTTTGAGAGACCGCCATCTTCCACACAAAAACTGATAAGACTTCAACGCGCTATGCACGACTGATGACAGCACACCTCCATATTTCATATAACAACCGATATCAAATTCCATTTACTCATTCTACCTACAGACATAGAGGACGCCGTCTTTGTTGAGAATACAAATTTTTGCAATTAGAAGATCTGAGACAGAAAAATAAAAAAAACGAATCGACTTCTAAAATAAATTAACTCAAATGTATGAAATGATGTTCTTATATACACGAAAGTAACCAACAAAGTGATAGCAAAAGTAGGTACGAAACAAATAAGGGACCCATTTCTTGAGGTCGTTGCCGTCGCAAAGAGTGATTTAAATTAACATCCTTATGTAAAGGGACTATCAGAGAACAGAAGAATCGTATCTAAAGTCAACCTTAGAACCTGCGAGTATAATCTGCAATAACCTCTCGAACAACATAGGTTCGCGCATAGGTTCCTTGTGAATGTTTCAAGTCCTATATCAGAGAAATCAAGAATCTGTTGAATATCTGGATCGGCTAGTACCTAACAAAGACAAACCAGTAAGTCCTAAGTGACGGAGCACGCCTTGATCCATAGAAAGGAACACTGGTTTGGAGGGAGGTTTAAGAGGCCGCAAGAACAACAAGAGTGTGTTTCTGTGCGCGCGCTTGCGTTCGGATAGGTTTCTGCGGTTAGCAATCTCTGCCTGAAGTTGATGTTGAATCGCGTCTAAAGTTTTTTGGTTGTTCAACGTATTGGATTCAATTTCAAAGCTTTTTCAAAAACTTAAAAGGGAAAGTATCGCTTTACCGAGGTCTCAAATTTTCCTATTCCTCAAATAGCGACTCTACATGAGGGTCCTCAGGCTCTTATCTGGTATTGTGCCTTCCAAACGCAAAGTTCATTCGACGACCACTGTAATATGCAGAAAGAGCGAGGTTACCCCAAAGTATCATCTACAGATCGTATGTATGTATTCCTTTGTAGATACAGAAAATAAATTCCATTCGTGGTGCTAGGTTGAACCACAATGCATTTTTGGGATCAACTGGCATAAAGAATAATTGCCAAAAGATAATCCATAACTCGTGAGGAACCCTTTTTACCTGATACAGGCAAGGTTTGATTTTTCTGTCCATCTCATACATGGCACCTAAGTGATGGGTGATCTCCAAGAATATTTATATTCAGGATTGTCCGTTAAGGACAGTGAAGTCCAACAATACATTCGTGGTTTAGTCTAGCACTACTGAAAAGACGTATGGAGGTCACCAGACACAGCGTTGTCTGGTGTTGAATCATGAATGTTTTATTTTTGGGCTCTGGTTTTATCTACTTGTACGATGAGGGTTGTACGGAAAAATGCCTCAGAGTATTTTGTCCTTTTTGAAAAAGAGATATGTTCTTATCTGTCAGTTGTAGCTGTCAACTTACGAATATGAAAGAGTAACAAAGTTAGGTAGAAATGAAATTGTTTACCATCTTTGGGGAATCTAAAAATTCAGATTGAAAAAATATTCATTAAAATTTGTTTTATTTCAGCATTATGTCATTGAGAGATCCAATACAAGAATTTAAGAATACCGGATGGTCAAGTGATGAATTTTGGGAAAATCGTCAAAAATTGAGATCTGGAGTGGATATTGAAAAAGGAAATAGATCTCTTTCACTACCAATAAATGCTGCACCATTGTCTGACGATGAAGAGGAGAAAGTTCACATTACAAAACATTCCATAATCAAGGAAATAATAGACATAGAGAACATTCAGTGCGAATATCGTGATGGATCTCCATCAGAAACCCAAGAAACGAAGGATAATTTTGAAATAATTGAAGTTAAAGTAATAGAAATAAATAATAATGAAATTGATCATTTCGAAGAGGAATCTTTCCATGATTTACCTTATTTGGAAACGTATCCTCGGAATAGTTTGTGTCGGGAAAAAACATTTATTGGTTCCAAAACACTGTCAGAAAAAACAAACTATTTTGAAAGTGATTCTGGGAGAATTGAATATGATGAGAGATATCCTCTCAAAAGTTTCGAAATATTTTGTCAAGAAACAGAAATTTTTGAAACTGAAAACGATAAACAAGTACATCTTTTTGGGCTATCTGAGATAGAACCAACTGAACTAACTGATGCTCAAATGACTGAAGATGTCAACCCAAGATTTAAAAACCCTCAATTAGAAAAAGACAAGAAACAAACGGCAAACATTCCAAATGAAACCAAAGGTATACCTGGACAACCTGACGCTTTGAAAATGTGTCCTGGTGGTACTCAGGTACAAGGTCAAACTCTGTCATCAGCTTTTGAGGTTTCATCTAATTTGAACTGTGAAGAAGTATCAAAAGATGACAATGAAAGTGGTGATAAAATTGGTGAGCATAATAGTGATGGAAACTCTTCTGTTTCTTTACTCAGTAATGAAATTTTGATTGGAGACGAAACTGCTCCTCAAGAAAATGTAGAAAATATACGAAGTAGTTTGAAGCTCCAAATAAGTTCTCTCAGATCAAGAAAAAAAGGACCATTTATGCAACTCCAAACAAAGATAGTTGATTGTTACGGGTACAACAAAAAGTTATTAAATGATAGCAATAGATGTGCAGAGGAAAAAATTAATAGTTCAAGATATTCAGATATTCAAGGTGGTGTAAAGTTTGACAAAAAAACCAATGATACATTCACCAACAAGCCAGAAGACAAAAATTTGATTCCCAGTAACAGTTTTAAAGACAATATAGAGGACGAACATCCTGTTGTTTTTGATAAAATGAGAAAAATTACGTATGAACAGAAATCTTCGTTCAGTCTGGATGATGACAAATTGAAAACAAAGTTGGAAAGTTCTCAAATTTTATTCCCAAATGAAAATTGCGCACTTGAGAAAAAATCTGCATTTGTTAGTGAAGCTTTAGATGAGTTTTTGATAAAAAATTCCAAATTGAACATAAGTTATAAGGTTCCTGGATATGATGGTGAAAATGGATTGAAAGAAAATATCCTAGATGATGGCCAACTTCAGTTAAAGCAGGTTTGTGAACCTAAAACAATTTCTGATGAAAAACCTAGAAAACCAAGATCACTAAAAGCCAAAACTGTTGCCCAAAAAAGAAAACTATTGGAGAAAGAAAAAATGCGAGAGCTGAAAAAAGTAAAAAAGTTTAAAAAGACTAATTTATCAGTGAAGAAAGAGAAATGTATATTGAAAAAAGAACAATTATATAATCAAAGTTTCGTACTTTTTAATAATGAAAAATTGAGGGTAAAGAGTAAGTTGAATGATAAATGCATAGCAAAAATTGGATGTAAAAATTTGATAAAGGGAAAAAATGACAATGAATTGAATTATCACGATGAAAAAGAAAAAAATATTACCAGAAAACAAAAGTCAACCTCTGTGTGTTATCCAGATGGCAGATCTGCAAATAAAAATGAGAATTTCAGAGATACTGTTGCAACTATTATTAATGACTTAATTAGATATGTTGAAACTAAGGAAATTGCTTCGTCACTTATAAAGGATGATGAATCTCGAACAAAGGTTGAAAAGAGGTTGATTGAAAAGTTATCACCTAATATTGATGGTAATGTGAGTATTTTCAAAAAAACACATATAAAGAAATCCAAGGGTGAACACGAGTTACTTAGACTCAACTGTAAAATTGTGAATGTTGAACTAGAAGAAAACCAATCAGAAAAAAAATGTGAAAAGCCTTACTGCCATTTGGGGTGTGTATGTACAAGTTTGAATTGTGAAAATATATTGACTCATCATTGTCGATTGGTTCAGTGCATGTTTAATTGTACTTGTCCAAAAGAAAACGATTTTATTATTGAACATGCTCCCACATCTCTAGCTGGTACATTATTATTACCTGACACTGTAAACTGTATTGAAAATATAGCGAAAAAAAATTTGGCTAGAGTAGAGCGACAATTTACTCAAACTGTCATTAAAATGAAAAATGAAACAATCTTTGTTGGCTCAGGTAGAAGAAGTAAATTGAGAAGGAATACAAAAACTCCTGTTATATATTCTGATTATGAAAATAGTGATTCTAATATTTTGTTTACTCAACAACCGGGAAGTAACTTTTCAGGAGAATGTACAGTGAGGTTGCCAAAACTGAACTTATCTCAGATTATACCATATTGTTTAACTCATAATCAGTACGATTGTTACTGCCAAGGAACTTCCATTCCAAATATATCTGTGAAGAATGATTCACTTTCAAAAGACAGGAGTGATGATCACTCGAACATTCTTGAAAAATTCACTGAAGAAATAAATAACAAAGAACAAAAAAAAATTGAGTCAGTAAAAGAAGTATCTGCAGTTACTGATAAAATACATATAAAGAAATGTAGAGGTAATAGAAGAAAAAAAATTGGAACGGGAACTAATTATGCAGAGGAAAAAATGAAAAAAAAATTCAAAATTTCCCACGAAATGAAAGATTTCAACCCTAATGATCAGTCTCATAATATAAGAGGTAGTACTAGTTCTCATATAGAATCAAATAACAATACTTTATCTAGCTCCAAGAAACCAGTGAGAAATAAAAGAAAAAAAGAGTATGATAAAAATTGTATCAAAAAAATGCACCACAAGAAAGAGTTAGTTGAGTGTGCAAGGACAAGAGCATTACCATCAGAGTGCCCAAAAATTAAAACTGTTATTTTGAATAAACACGATAATGAATTACCTTACAGCGTCAAATATTATAAGACAAAAATTCAATATGTTATTGAAGGTTTGAAAATGATTAAGGAGGATATTTTGAAGAAAATTTCGATAGAGCAACATATCCTAAATGTATTGGTTGATAAAATCATAAGAAAACGTGAACAGATGCATAGAGAATGCAGAGAGGATAGCACTATTACATCTACAACACCCTTTAACGAAAATGGAGCTATTCAATACAGGAAGAAGTTGTCATCAGTTCCATCAGGAATAGTAGATGTGAAGTCAGAGTTATTGACAAAAATAGGACCAAAAACTGTTCAAGATGGATATGCACGATTATTGCCATGGAATGTTCTCATTGAAAGTTTTACGACAGGCAAAATAAATATCTGGAGCATGGTGAATCGACCGAATTGTCTCTTCATTAATAACAGTAACAAAAGAGCTCCCAAAAATTATGTTAATATTAAAACATTGAAACAATCTACAGCTGAACAAACAATAGATGAACAAACCGAAGATGTGGTTTCATGGATTTTGCATGGCAGACTTCCTGCGTGTTATCAGCCGGACAGCTTTTTGTTCATTTTAAAAGAGACCAAAAACTATTACGAAATATGTGGTGTTTGCACTAGAAATATTATTAAAGATATTTCTAATAGAGAAATGGAAGAGGAAAAAGAAGTTGATAGTTCAAAAGATGAAATTTTCATACATAAGGATATAAATGGTTATTATCAATTTCTAAATATTTTCAAAAAAAAATACAAGCTTCAAGAACTGATTGGAGAATCCACAGGGCATTCAGAAGGGATGACGGTTGGTAAGGATAACTTATACATGTGTGCTGCTTTACCCAAAATCTACGCTCTTTGTAAGTGGCGTATGATTCACGTCGATTCCGACTATATGTACCTTTACTTCGTTAGTGTAGGCTATTCAATAAAATATACAGATTTAAAAAGGATAGGAGAAATTGCTAATAATAACAAATGTACCCTGAAAGTAACTAATGATACTTTAAAAAGTGGACATAATCATGTTGAATTTGGAATATATTTTGACACAAGTTACATTGATAAAATTTTCATTGGTCCCTACCATAAACATCATACAGGCAATGATGTTGCGTTTGTGAATACGAATTTCATATCGGCGAAACATTTTAATAAACCAACTGGTAAAAACGACTACAAATGTGGACATTGGTTAATTGAAACGCCCAACTCAAGAAAGCGACATTCAATAAAAAAATCGATTATTTCAACAACGGACCTTACCAAAGAGGATGGCAGCAGTGATACTGCATCAAAAGTACTGAATTATTGGAAGAAACTTACATCAATAGGAAATTTGCCTCATAAAGTCATAATGCATAATACTGAACAAATATTAATACTTGATGCTCCTCTAAGAAAACCAGAAGATTTCAATTTGTACCTAATGAGCAATATTCCACATTTTGGGTATCTAGGAGCATACAGACATTTTTCTGGAGAAATTGATGTTTCTTGGCCATTCGAAGAGAAGTTATTGAGATTTTCTAATATCGCAGTAGTCATTGATTTTTGGCAAGAGTAAGTAAAGCCCTAGTTTCTTCAAAATTTTCTTTTTATTGATCATTTTCAGGCTCTTTTCTGCTTTACTACAACCAGTCCCAGAAACATTCAAGATTATTATAAAAATTGAAGCTGAAGTTGATTTGGAAAATACCCATTCTATTGACGCTACTGTTTTAAGAGGATATTATGTAAGTATAATTGATTTGTCTGAACATATCAGTACTTTCATTCGTATATACATATAATGAAATATTATCCATGATAATAATTATACAATTCTTATTTTATTCAAGGCGGGTTTCACTACACAGTAGCTTCATCAGTCCAACTGATGAAGCTACTCTTTCTAAAATTAAAATTGAAATTGATATTTTCTCGCTTGATCCCACGCCTGAGTGTATGCCACAGCATCATCAACTCTTAGCAAGAAGCCTTCTAAAATATACATATAACTGTCTGATGCATAGAACGACAAATGATCCGTTCCCTAAAGAACTTGAAAAGGAGGAACATAGTTTTTCATTTATTCAAATATCTATACAAAATGAAACTTCAAAGAACGCTTTTTAGGATTACTTTTGTTGAATTTTTATTATAAATATATATGTATAAACTGACGAACATGATGTATTTTTCAGATATGTGGAGATTTTGGACTCGAAAATATAATCACAATGACAAATGATGATTGTTTGAAAAAAATTGGTAAACCAAGAGATGAAATATTGAGCATGATTTCTAAAAAAACAAATCTATTGATAAGAAAACGAATAGAAAACTTGACATCTTTACTGAACATGGGCGGAGACAGTGGATATGATATTTGAAGAATTTCGAATACGGTTAGATATATTACTTACCATATGCATGTTAATTATTCAAATTCTGACTGCTACCCACATCGGCATTTCTATATTTTGTTTTTGATAATTTTTTTTAGTGAACGCTAAATATTTGATGCTATCACAACTGTACCAACTTTGGTTTCTTCATATTGTTCGAAAATAAGTAAATCTTTATTCAGAAGAGAAATCATATCACTTTTAATACTTGTGAAGTTTTTCTTTCGATAAAATGCCGGTTGTTATGGAGAAATAATATCACAATTTCAAGACCAAATATTGAATTCATTAAAATTTAGAATTTGGAATCGGAATACCTATAAGAAAAATTTCAAGATGGAAATTTTGATTTTATGATAACTATCATTAGTTTCAATTCAACAAATTTCATTAAATTTAAATTTCTAACTCGGAGCTCTTAAATTTTTTGGGACGTGTTATGATCCTTCTGAAAATTCTAATTTTCATAAATTAATTCAACTTATATTGGGGTCATATTTAAATCGTACTGTTGGCAATCGAGGATTTTATATATCAGTTTGATTGGGGCCTGAGAAACTGATGTACGCCTTTTGGCTTTAAGTTTGTGATGCGGGTTGTACGAATATCAGTCCTTGTGCTCTGTCGATCTTCTGTGATGGAACGAAAAATATTTTGAAAAATGAATTGTTGGTCAAGAAGTGAAATGAAGTTAATCAGTTATTTCGTATGATAGTGAAGTTGCCACATTTACAAAGAAATATTGATAGCTTGAAATATCCAAATAAGTATTCTCATGGAGACCAAGATACGGAAATGAATGCGGGTAGGGAAATTGGTTATTTTACCATACTATGTCAAAACAATTTTCTTTGTTTCTTGGCAGTGGTCTGCAGGTTTTTATGCCTAACACGTCTTTAGCAATCGCGGTATAAATTAGCAATGGCGTCGATGTGGTAGGCGTCGCTGAGTTCTCATCTGTCGAGTAAATAACCAGGCCTGTGCCTGTTGCATTCATGCTTATAATATAAGCAGCTTTCAACGGCCCATAAAAAAAAACTTCCATCGGCTGTGTTCAGTGAGAACTGTTTGGTGGAATGGAAACATTGTGATGTAGTTTTCCTTGCAACAATTAAAAGCTAGAAGGGAAATGTGACTGCTGTGATTGCCCATAATTAACAACACAGGTAGGCTTAGCAAATGCTGCGAAATGTTTGGGACAGATACGTCTTCGTTTATCCAGCCATTTTTAGAGTTGGTTTATAATACACCTGCTGGTCCATCTTTTTCCAATAAAGGCGACATTCTCTGTCTGGTAAAAATGAACATGGGGCGGTATGAAGTTTCCAGCTGCACTCATCGCATACATAACTGCTATGTTGCTTTCTCGTTTGCCGCTTCTAACAGATTCGACTTTTACTTTTTTGTCGGCGAGCACTTTTCTTGGGAATAAACTTATGTTTTTCATCGAGTAGCCAAGTTCATCATAGAAATATGTTATTTCTCCTTTGTTGAAAGCAGAAATTCTATTTAAACTTGTCGCTTCCGCTTTGCGTATAGAAACTGAAGAATTACGTCTCATAAAAGCGTGTAGGTACCCAATCTAATCATGCGATTTTACTGCTTTGATCAAACTTATTTTTGATATTGTTGGGCATATTTAAAAACAAGTTTACTCAAATTTGCTACATTGACTCCATAATTTAACGAACTCAGCAACTCGTTCAGCAATTTCAAATTCTTGCTATTGAGTGAAAACGGGCTTGCAACCTAGTCTTGGGTTGTTCATGTTTTCATATTTCAGTCGATCTCTCAAAGTAGTAAATGGTAATTTATATTGTTTTGCGGCTTTTCTTTTGGACAAGGCTCCTTCAATCGCAGTTTTAGCAGATTGAAGGTCTACTTCAGTCCAAGTCCTTTGACGATTTCTTGGCATATCTACAAAAATGAAAAAATAAGTAACATAAAGGGTAATAGCGTTCAGAATAGCGATATAACTCAAAACGGTCGTTTTGTAATCAATCTGAAATTAAAAGAACATACACAGTTGTTAAAAATTGATTGTATTATCGCAAAATAAAATAGTTTTATTGTCAGAAAAATAAAATTGATAATCAAATAAGCATTTTAGTTTTGGAGTAACCGACAAAAAACAGCTAACCAAAAATTAGATCAGTGCGGCTGCAAACGAAGAAACCCACTTCACGGTCGCATGACGCGACTACTGTTCCTTTGCATAGATGTTTGTTAGAGGCCCCCCTCCCCTCGCACTTCTCGCGACGTGGTGTATTATTACGTTCCTTTTTGACAGTTACAGATTTGAGCACCATCACCCAGTAAGCGTATTCCCCCTTCCTAACCCATACACACTCGATCGGTTCAAATCTGGCTGTCGGCAACCGAAAATGTTATTTCACTCAATTTGATGTGGGTTGCATAGAAACCAATAGTGTCGAACTATTTTTATTAAAATATATTTTTTATCGTAGGCCACAGTGGACAATCAAACAGATAAGAAAAATATTGCCTTGAAAAATGAATTGGTAGTTAGGAACTGACTGTCTTCAACAAAACGGAGTCCATAGAATTACAGTATTCTGACGAAAAGGGAAGCCAAGACATAGAAACAAATGAGGTTATAAAAATTCCATATTTCATCAGCGTACAATTAATTATAAATATTCTTTCAACTTACCTTCTGCTGGTCCCTGCTATCCATTAATTTTTCAATCTTTATGTTCCTGATAATAACAAGCAAGTGTTGGTATTGTAGGGAAAACTTCAGCAAAGCTGATTGAGTACTTAGCAGAGGCTGAACAAATGAGTGTTATGGTGCATTGATTGACTATTGACATTGTCACGTGATTTTTATTTTTTATTTGTGTTTTCATTCAATATGAAATTAATTTTATTTATATACTAAGAGTACGATATCTTTTATTTCATGAATTATATTTAATTTTTTTTAGTGATTTATTGTTATTCTTTTATTCTGTATCATCAAAACTTGATAGGCTAGAAAAAAAAGTAAAAACTATTTGATGCATTTGTATATTTTTTTTCATAACACTTCTACTATTATTTCCAATAATCAAGATCCTGTCCATACAAGCAATAGAGTGCTCCAAAACATTATCATGTATAGTGCACGTAATCTCCCAAGCAAGGCTGCTTGTACAGAATCGCACTAAGGAAAGGCCAATTTTTTTTTAAACGGCTAGGTATAGGAATTTTCTTCAATTTCTTCAGCCGTATCAGTACCTGACATTTTAAAAATTTTAAACTTTAAATATTGTATATGTGCACACCACAGACGTTAAAATGTTACCACTCCAATCCTATACGATATATCTGAATGAATTCCACCAGCGGATGGTAATTAAATCTGATTGGCCAGCGTAAGGAGGCTTGTTTATTTTACCTAACAGATCCACCACTTTGTTTGTTTGATGAACAGAGTTTAGTAACATTTTTATGATAAATGTTCTCGCTCATTGGCAGACATCCACTGAGGGTGAATTGTAAACAGTTTCATGGGAACATTCATGTACGAGCATAGATTTTTGTTTTTAGTAGTAATAAATGGAAAGCATGAATTCCTATTCACTGCATTCAGCCAAGAAAATGTCTTTCCTTCTGGAAACAGAAATGTTCTTGGAGTATAAGTTCGACAGATTTATTGATCAAATGTTGAAGTGATTTTGAGTACTATTTTGAAGAAATATCAATGGACAAATTCAAGAAAAAAAGTATTCACAGGTTTTTTTCATTATTTAATCACAGTCTCAACATTCTGGAAGGTGTGATTGAATTCTATTCGATTTTACCAACTACTCAGTTTAATTTCTAACCGGAAGATTTCAGTGCATATTTATTGATTGAGGTCTCTCAGAGTAACCTTTTAACTAATGTTTGCCAAATATAAAACAATGTACATTTTGTAATCAACCATATAGTTCTGTTTTGTAATTCTAGAATGAAAATAAGTAGCCAGTTATATAAAACATAGAAATTTTATTTTACTGCCTATATCCGTAGAATTCATTACCCAGGCGTCCACACAACCATCATGAGATTAACAGTAGTGAGATGGGTAGCAAGGGAATGTACTCTGGGGTTTGTGTTTGTTTCCACGGTTATGGAACCTTGTAATGAACAAATTACTAGGTCTTCTGGACCATAATGGACACAAAGTACTGGGCTACGCAGAAGACTTAGTAATCCTAGTCCAGAGCTACGCAGACGACTTAGTAATCCTAGTACACGGCAGATATAATTCTGGAGCTGGATGCAGCACGCCCAGAACATGGACCGATAAAGAAGTGCTGAACATAATCCACCACATTAGCATTCACCAAGAGGACCAAAATAGTTGACCTAAGATCTCTCAAACTTCGAGGTGAATAGGAACATCTGCTGGGAGAGGTCAAATATTTGGAAGTGATACTAGATCCCGAGTTGACTTGGAATTAACATCTAGAAAAGAGTGAAAAGAAGGGCGAAGGTAGCACTGATGCTGGCCAGACGCACCTACGGAGAGACATCATGGAAGTTGAACCCATGATAATATATGCATCTATGGTCTGGTGGCCAATCATGAAACAATTGTTGACTCGGTGGTTGTTGGATTGGTGTTGCTGTTTGAAGAGTCAGTTGGATGTAACGACCGCAATTAACAAATATGAGGAACAACGAACATCAAAACATGTTCTCAGTTCACATGATACCGAAAGAGTGGAGAATGATTATTTATCCCGAGAACATGCTTGGCAGAAACATCGAAGAGAAGTCTTCATTCCAGTTACCCACTCGCTCAGTACACATCAGTCTTTCAGATCGATCACAGCCAGGCTGTCCTTGGGGTAGTGATGAACCCAAAAGTGACTTCGAGACTGGTCTGAGATTGCTGAGACGTACCGTGAAAACTAGCGGTTAGAAATAGATTGACTATATGATGGGTGCCACATCAGTATCATAATCGACGAAAATACTGATGAGTATGTCAGAAAAGGACTATCAACTTCTTCAGGCCCCGAATCAGCTGAGGGGGTTCCAAAAAATTTGGTAAGGAACCAGTACTGCGAACACGCACGTAAAACCCTTTATAAAGAAGAAGAGACCAGAACTATTGCAACAGAGCAGGGATCGGCTCAGAACAACTACAGGTCTACTCACTGGACACTGTTTCGTATAATTCAGCGTTCATATAAACGTGTTTGTTTCGAAAGTATTATTCTTTCGTGTAATTCAATGTTCATATGAAAATGGCTCTTTCGAGAGGGCTCTTTCTCCAATTTGTGTCTGAAAGTTACTTCTTTGCATGATCTACATATCTTTGTATAGAGTTAATTTTTGAAATTGATTGCTTCCTTCACTTGTTTAGAAGATTTCCACATTTTTGTATCAAGATGGAAAAGTAGAAAGCCAAAACCTTTCTTTCCCACAATTTAATAAATTCCGTATTATTGTAAATCCAAGATGACCGCAGCTACAAAATGGCGGATTACATTTTTTCACAACTACTTCAATATGGGTGTCAAATGACATGGCTTGACTAGCATGTAGTAGTACACTATGAAAAAGATGCAAATCCAATATAATCAATATCTATACAAAGAACTTTGTCAACTCAGAATCGGGATATAATCACGGATTTCCATCTCAAGTGGGCATACTTGGTTAGTACATCGACAGGCAAATAGGGCTTCTGCCTAGTTCGAAGAATGATACTCTGAAAGGAAATCGATTTGATGATAGATACTACCTTGCACTGAAGAGTGGCCAACCAGCCCGATAGCCGTCTGCAAGTGTATTCAAATAATTAAAAATCGATTCCGGAAGTTGTATCGCCAACAGCATATGCAGGAATTACTTCTGTGAAGAATTCTTCACTGACACCTGTCGGATATAACCCAACGCCCTTCGTGGTATTAGCCAGGGGAGTAGTTGTTTTCTGATAGGTGTCACCTACTGTGTAGGTGAGTTGAGACTGGTCTGAACGAATTGTACGTTTAGATAATTTGTTTTGAACGGTTTTATTGAAAAAAAATAATAATGATGTAGAAAATGTAGTGAAAATTAAAAAATAATTCTGAAGGTCCTAGGTCATCGCACCGCTTTCCTCATCAATCTACGGAATTGATCAGATGAAAAATATTAAAATCGATGGGCGTAGTATTTACATATTTACTCGGGTTACGCTAGGCCCAATCATTTTATTATTATTTTATCTGATCGATACCGTAGATTGCTGAGGAGAGCGGTATGATAACTGCTACCTAGAACCATCCAATTTTTTTTAGTGCATTATCTACATCATAATTATCTTCTTTTATCAATAAAACCGTTTAACATGAATTTTTTTGCTTACTCTATTTTCCTTCTCCTTTAACACGACTTCGAGAATGTTGAAGAGATTTGAGGAAAATACAATTAAATCATTTTATCAAAAGGGAAAATCTCCAATACATCGAGTGATATATATTTAGTTTAATGTAAAATTTACCATCCAACATGGGTGACTTGTAGTAAAACCGTATAGACTATTAATTATTTTTTAGCACAAAAATAATTTATTTGAACGCATCAAATGAAGTGTGTCCTACCAATCCTTTCGAATCCTCGTTTTTCATACCGGCACAGACGATCGCTTGCCGAAGCAAATAGAAACGTAGTTTTTTCTGCAAGGATTTCCTGAAGGAAACATATATACAGGATGTTGCATAGAAAAGAAACATATTTTCAAAATTGGAACGGGACACTGCCATCAGCGGTAAGTGGAAGTGACTGTGGATAAAATATTCATCAATTTATATTAGTTTTCAAAATTTTGTTCGATCCTGATGAAATACATCAATCCTCAAGACAACGCAAATCTAAAGTACCGTTGTTGTTCTGTGGTCGTTACCCGTCCTACTAAGAGAATAAAGAAACCTTGGAAAAACCATTGAGGGTATGGTTCGAGTATCCCGGGCGTCATCTCTAATACAGCTAAAGAAAAAAGTTACCAAATGTAACATCTGTGCCTTAGCTATGTAGGGGAAGTGTTGTTCCTGGAGTTAATTTGCTAACACAGTGTTAGTTTTTGGCGTTAAAAACTACCGAGTTACGTCTTTGTCCATTTCGTTACATTTTGAGAAATTCTTAGCTGACAGCCTACGCGCCAGAACTGACAAATAACACATCAAAATTGATAGTTGACATATAACAGAATCGAAATATAATGGTTGAAATATGAAAACTGATGATTGAAGAGATGAGTCAACAAC
>WOGR01002901.1:0-16637 GCA_015342045.1 Leptinotarsa lineolata
ACAAAAGTTCGAAGTTATGTGTCGAAACATTGGAAGGAGTACATTGTCTCATACATTAAAGAGAGATAGCTGTCTCGGTGGCAATATGGCTAATATACCAGTAACGTTGAATTTATTATTTTTGGTGGGTGGCATAATTGATTTATTTTATTAGGGTTCATGAGCCTTAGAGAGCCATTCGAAAATACATAAAATTTATTCAGAATCAGCTTTTTAGAGCCGAAAGTATCCACTGGCAGAAAGTATTTTGGTTATCGACGAAGAAGTCAAGAATTCTATTAGGAGAACAGTACACTCTTTTTATATAAAAAAAGATATACCTACACAAAATAAAATTTTGTCAGTTATTTGTGAAGACAATTATTTCCTGATATAAGAAGAACTAGATTATGGAAGATATTACAAGAGCTGAACCTCTTTTTTGGAAAACAAGATAGGAAAAGCATGTTGATAGAAATATCAGAAATTATAGAATGGAGAAGAAACTATATAAGAGAAATAAAGAAAGCCAGACCACTGGATAAATCTACTTTTTTTTTGGATAAAATATGGGTCAATGAGGGTCATATCGTTTCGTAGGTTTGGCAAGACCAGAACATCAGAACCCTAAAGTGTGTCTCTCAGTACAGCAACACTTTTCTGCTTCTTGGAAATGACTTCAAAGTCAAAGCTGAAACGTCAAACAATACTTGAGCGCTGTATACTTATCTGGCGACGTTACGAAGACTTTATCCATCGTCATTATCAAACCTACGATCAATTTGATATTATCAGTGTGAATAATGATAATATCAAATTGATTTACATCAAAAGACGAATTATAACTACAAATTGTGATATTTTGATTTGAATAGGTTGGATAAAGAAAATGGATAGTCTTTAAATCGTCACCAGAATATACTTTTTTTTTTATATTTAAGGTTTCATAAATTCAAGTTACTGACAATCAAAGAGCTAATTTATCAAATGCAGTAATTTTTTGCCCTTTCTACATTTGTATTTATTTCAAAATTCAATATTCTGAATATTTCATAGATCTGTAGAAGGTAGCAATCCTAAATAAAAAACTATTTCAAATAGAAATTGTCCTTCTCGAAATAAAATATTTAAACAAAATTAGTTTTCACGATATTTCCATTATCTTCGTATTATAGAGAACATATCATTGGAAAATTTATATTAATACCCTCAGTCCGAAGCCTATTGATACTATCTTTAATGCAATATGATAAACAGCGTCGGCTGCCTCTTTTGAAGTTCTTCGTCGCAAGTCACTATTTTAGTGGCTCATTAGCGGCGTTCTCAAGGGGCATAGCGGGTAGATATATCTCAGTGACTTTGGGGATGGATTGCAGTGCCACTCGCTTGAGACGACTATGTTGCTTTCTTTGATGTACCGGCATATTTGCATTCTTGAAATTATTTCACTCTCAGACAATATTGAATGTACTATAAGGGAAAACAACTGGAATTTAGTCATTCCGCAACAAATGAAACAAACTTTTTCTGAAAATTTATAGTCCAATCGATCTGATCTATGAAGTTCAAGCTGATCGTAACAGCTAGAAATACTCGTATTGAAGTTACTAAAGTTCTTGAATGTTCGAAAATATTCAACAAACTCTGTATGTGTTTGTCCAATTCAAGAAATAACATTCATTTTTGAGTTTGTTTCAAACATTATACCAGTTGAAAAACGTACGTATTTGAAAAATATCAATTTTCTCAACTATATACGATCATGATCCATTAGTACCACATATATCATCAATGCTTATCACTATTTTGAACGATTCGGCTGGACCAATGGATCTGTGAATCGTGTGTGAAGAGCCTTAACTGTTTAGCCTTTTCTCAAAAAGGGTCTATGAAATTGAAATACAGTCCATGTTGAGAGACATTTATAGAGTGATGGATGATTCACAATGCTCTTCGAGTGAGAATGGTTTTCATCTTTGAAGATTTACGATACTTTTACATTCAGCAAGAATTGATTATTTTGATAACCAGTTCAAAAACGTACCCGAAGAAATAACGAAAAACTTTGATTCTATCAGTTGTTTCATATCGAAACCTGCAGAAATTGCGCACACATATAAATATATACATAATTAAATGATAATGGTAACTGCAAAAAAAGTAATATGAAGATCAGAATTTTAATTAGAGGAAGAAAGCAGAAATTTTTTAAATTCTGATTTGAATTTTGTTTTTCGATTTATTTTCAGTGTCTCTGGAAGATTATTATATATTTCAACTCCTGAATGAAATACTGATTTCTCTCCAAATTTTGAGCGATATGATTCAACTAGTAATTTTTTTGCTTGTCTTGTATTATAATCATGGAAGGTATAAATTTGATTGAGATCCAAATTGGAATGTTACTGATTTTTTCTAACAGAATGAATGAAATAACGAATATACAGTCTTCCATTCGATGAATTCGATTTGTTACACCAAAGATCCCATGATATTAATCCTAAAATAATTTTCAATAAAAAAGTCATCCAATTCAGTTCACTAGTAAGAAATCTAAAATGGGTACTACATTTTTCATTGAATATTTTAGACTCAGATTCACAGGCTTTGAAAATGTGTACATGATATTTTTAATTAGGGCAATAGAACGCTCCTATGGAAAAAATTGCAATTCTATCGAGTTGTCTAGAAGAAGTTGAATTTTTTCCATTTCATGTGCGAACAACAGGTATTTTTCCAGATGCAAATTTATAAAAAAATATGGAATGTTATCGGAATCATCCGACATTATAGTTATTTTAATGGAATATTTATCTCCTAACCTGATATAAGGTTTGAAGTGTTTTATTTTCAACTGTTTCACGGACTCTGTAAAACACTCCATAATAATTGTACGTCAATGAATTTCTCTATATAAAGATGAAACGAAGATATTTTTCTCATAGTAAAACAAACATGTCACAGTTGAGCTTGCTAGTTGTGCTCTCCGCAGCTTTTGTAGCAATCACAGCAACTCCTGCTGTGGATCTCGCTGGAGGCTGCACGATCACCAGTTTTTCCCAAGTTGACTCCGCAGTGAAGAGTTGCAGTGATATCATAATTTCAGGTCTCACTGTTCCCGCTGGTAAAACTTTGGAACTCAACCTCAAAGACAACGCCAAAGTGACATTCCAGGGTACAACCAAATTCGAACACCATGTATGGAAAGGTCCACTTGTCCTCATCAGTGGTAAAAAAATCACTGTAACAGGAGCTTCAGGTTAGTTCAAAACTGAATTGCATATCTCCCTCATAAGTTATTTTTCATTCACATTGGTTTATAGTAATATTATTAGAAAAAGCTTGTTTTTTCTCGAAAAATACGCCAATGTATGTTATTCCTTGAAAGACATAACAATTTTTTTTAGGAGTGAATGTTCTTTGATATTTCCTGGGTTTTTACCGTTCTACAATATGAAAAATGAATGAATATAGATAAACAGAGAATTTATTTTAAAGTGTATTAAAGGGCAAACTGGAAAGTATTTGCCTAGTACAAAGCTATACAGTCTTTTTCCATTTTCAGAACCAGAAAAATTATTATCAAAAAGGTTTATTGAATGTAAATATACATATTTCCACGACATGAAACAAACGGATTGATTTGTTTGTTCCACGTCGTTTTATGATGGTCTTGTCTCGAAGTTGTTGCATTGTTATTTATTTTTTTAAAATGTATCTAATATGTCTGATAGTTTTAAAAATAGTAATATCAACACGGAGAAACTACTTTTCGAGCCCTGAAGAAGAGTTTGATTAAATTCGAAACGTCGCCAAGAAAACAATTGTTTTTTCTAAGAAAAAATTGATCCTGTTACCCAACCAACCTTTCTTCAGAAAAATTATTGAATCACTAAATTAGTTAACTGAGTATTGAAAATATTCGTGATAAAGCTAACTCCTTGAAAGAATATCAAAAGACTAAATCAATGTTCTATTTAAATCGCTTTAGAAGTTTGTGGTCCACCATAAAAACGCAAATTGAGCAATCCAATTAAATCCACCTAATAAATGTACAATCATCAATTCATAATGATCCAAAATCTTTCTGGAATTTCAATAATTCAAAAAAACAAAATTCAAGAGTTCCTGGTAAAATGAATTATAACAATCAAGAACTAGAAAGCTCTCAAGATATAGTACATGCGTTTGCAGAGTTCTTTAGCAGCGTGTATCCTCATAACAATTCAAATCCAAGAGATCGTTCAGAATCGGTAAATAATAGACAAAATATCAACATCACAAACATTTCGGCAAATGATGTGAAAGAAGCGATAAAAAACTCAAGAATAAAATGACTTCCGGTTTCGAATCCATACCAACTTTCGTAGTGAAAGTCTGTAGCTCAGTCTTAGCTTCTCCTCTCTGTTGCATCTTCAACTTATCGTTATATATAGACACGTTTCCCGATGTTCGGAAACTTGCCAAAATTTGCCCAGTTTTAAAGAACGGGGATGTTTCAAACATAACAAATTACAGAGCAATCTCTATTATCTCAAACTTCGCGAAGGCGTTTCAAATGATCTTGTATAAGCAAATTTACTTGTCAACACAACCAAATAAGCCAATTTCAACATGGTTCCATGAACCACCGCATCACTGAATCAAATCTAGCATTGTTGTGCCACTTTGTGTGCTCAACATTAGATAATCAAGGACAGGTGGACGTGATATACACAGATTTTTCAAAGGCCTTTTACAAAATTGATCATAGTATCTTACATTCGAAACTGGACGTTACTGGCCTTAGAAATACGCTACTAGGCTTTTTTGAATCGTACTTTTTTAACCGTAATTCAATAGTTTATTACAACGGCTACAAATCAAACACAATAATTGCTAGATCTGGCACACTCCAAGGATCGAACTTGGTACCGTTGTTGTTATTGATATTTATCAATGATTTAAGCATACAAATAAATTCTATGAAGTTTTTTCTGCTTATGATCTGAAAATACTGAATTCTATCCAAAATGTGGATGATTGCAAAACACTTCTGGAAGATATAGATAATGTGAATGCTTGGTGTGAAATTAATAACCTATATTTGAATGTAGGTAAATGTAAGGGGTCATATCATATACTTGAAAACATAGACATATGGAACATCAATACAATATTCTAGGTAGTTTGGCTAATCTGTTGTGTGGCGGCTAATGATTTAGGTGTATTCATTGACGCTAAAATGTCTTTTGCCAACCACATGAACAAAAAAGATTCTGGAGCCAATAAAATGTTAGGATTTCTTATACGAAATTGTCAAAACTTCACAAACAAAAATGCCTAGAAGATATTATACTTCTCATATGTCGGATCCAAGCTTGAATACTGCTCAATTATTTCGAGCTCCTACCATTTCTGTAATGAGTACTCAATTGAAAAAGTTCAAAGAAAATTCTTAAAATTCTTGTACTTTGGAAACACTGGAACTTTTCCAGCTAGAGCTTCTGACCAATTAATTTCTTAAGAAAAAAGGAGATGTACTTCAATAACCTTTCTACATAAACTACTGCAAAGTCAAGTAGACTGCAATCTGCTCCTGTCAGAACTGAACTTAGGCTAGGCGCAAATTGGACGCGTCTTGGGTGATACCTACAGCACAGAGCGATGTTTTGTAACCCATGAAAACCAATAGAATAACGTAAGTTGGCGCCCGGACAGTGTCGCGACTGCTTGACACGTGCCTCGCGTGGCGCAGTGATTGAGACACAGTTTGTTGTGCCAATTCTCTCGCGTGTCGCCTTGTTTTCTTGTTGCTCATTATTTAAATTCAAAGTAATGGTTGAAGAGAAGTTGATTGAGGCTGTGAGAGCATACAAAGAGCATGACCCCAGCGATCTGAATTATATGATAACAAAACTCAAAAACAGGATTTGAAATGAACTTGCAGGGTAATTTTACTTCATAATTAACGAGCAAACAATGAAGCAAAATTTCGTCTTCATCATCATTGTCGGATTCTGATTCCAAACCCAATAAAAGCAATGATTTTTCATATCGGTCAGACACAGCGTTACGATTGCCACTTCGAAATTCCGTTCAATTTGCGGATCACCCACACTACGCGTGTGACACGTGCGTGTCACGCTCAGTCACGTCTGAATCTTACATTTAACTGCTCTGCAGCACGAACAAACATAATATTGCATTCTCCAATTGAATATATGTGTGTAAGCTACAACTCAATATACAGCTTTTGCAATATTAATACTTGCTCGGCGAATCATATAAAAAAAGTCGCAATGGAATGTTGAAAGTGATATCGAATCTGTTTTTCTTTTTTCTCCTTTTGTGTTGTAAGAGAGGCTGTTATTATCATCACTTTTACCGAGTATCACCATGAATAGTTATACTATCAGTTTTCTTTCCTTTGTTTTTCAATTCAAAGTTATTTATCATTGTTATATTTGTTATATTAGAAAAAAAAACACATAACATATTATATACATGTTATATGTTGTTTATATCATGTCAAGATTTGAATATGATTTGTTAATTTGTCATTTTGTTATTTCATCTACTACTTATCAGTACTGATGTATTTAATTATGTCTTGAAACTGGGTGTTACCTGTTGGGCAATAAATGATACTATTATTGAAACAATTCAGTGTAAATAAAACAAAATTGAACAGCACTTGAGTCGAAAAATGGCGATTTATGTATTTTCACGAAATTGCGCCATGTCAAATGAATAGTCAGTTCCAAACGTTTGGCAGTCCAGAGGCAAATATCGAGAAACACTTAAACGCTGAAACATTCAACGATCCTACGATTTATCATTTCTTGAATATTTATTTGGCATTTCGGAGCTGACAAACATTTGTCAAACGTATGTTAGGTATCCGTTTGACAGTGTCACAGATCTGAGGATATGATGATTTGCAAGCATCGTCACCAATATCTGACGACAAAATGACGTCAGGGTGCCAAATATATATAATTTTTGCCATACCGATTATTTACCGAGACACTTTCTGGCAGATAGAAACACGTTCATATAATCCAATCAAAACAAAATTACCTGAGTTTGGGACAGTTGACTGTATCGGATTTTTGCCTTGAACTTTATTCTTTTCAATATTTCTCACTATGATATCTATACAACAATCCATTGACGGTTTGTGAATATTGAACATAACAGCTCTTCTCAAAAAATATACTGCTTTTCATTTTATATCCTTGTTGTTGTTTTCCAAACTTCTCTCTGTTATTTACCAATTTCTAATGAGCATGCCGGTAACATTTTGAGAAAGTGTATGTGGTAGCTTTCACTTGCACCTTATTAAACACTGTTTGATTTGAACACTCTTTTTAAAGGATCGAAACTTGATGGACAGGGTTCTGCATATTGGGATGGCAAAGGCGAGAAAACCACGAAACCAAAGTTCTTCACAATTAAAGCTAGCGGAGGCTCTGTATTCAAGAATTTGAATCTGTTTAACTGTCCAGTTCAATGTGTATCCGTTAACTCCTGTAGTGACTTGACATTGTCTGATTTCAATATCGATAATTCTGCTGGAGTAAGTACATTGATAGATGTATTATTTAAAGAATCATTGTCGATCCAATCGGTGTCTAATAAACTATCTTATGCAATAAACGAAATGACAAAATGGTTTCTGAGAAGGATCAAATAATAAATCAAAAACTTCACGAAAGTACTTGAAAATATTTTTAATATTTGAACATTACACAATGATCAGGTATTGATAAAAAGCTTAAAAAATAATATAATACACAATTTCCAATGAATTATAAATCGATTATTATAAAAACGATTTATTTGATTTTATCATTTAATCCTTCAATGATAAAACGCAAAGTGAAAAAATCAAACGAGAGTTATATATTTGACTGTCTGACTGACCAAATGGTCAAGTAGTAGAATAACATAATATTCATCTTTTAATGTGATATCTTATATTTCTTAGACTAGTAACACTTTGTCAATGAGATTTTATCTTCGACAATAAAGTACATTTTGATTTGATTTATAACCCATGCAGTATCTACTGTAGAGATACATTGAGTTAGCAATGCTCCTTATTAAAATAGAACATTTCAAGTAAAGTTAATTATTCAAAACAAACGTTTTTCCCAAACACCAAAACTACAAACTGTTCTCGACGCGCGTTTTAAGAACAAAGTTTGTCTTCAGAAAATGAATTAGACTTTGACTTCAAAACTGGTTCATAGAGACCAGTTTTAGAGTAAGGAATGAGTCTACTCCATCTTCGAAGACACCTTGGTTGTAGAAACCCGCCTCGAGAACAGACTGCAGTTCTGGTGTTTGAGAACAGTGCTTGTTTTGGATTTAATCTGTCAGAGGTTCCATTTTCACTTTTTTCAGAAAAAATTGGGACACAACACTGACGGATTCGACGTTTCCTCGACTAAAAACCTTATCATCGAAAACTCACGTGTCACGAACCAGGATGACTGTATCGCAGTAAATAAAGGCTCTAACATGATTTTCAGAAATATCCATTGCTCAGGGGGACACGGATTGAGCATTTCGGTGGGCCAGAGTGCGAAAGGATCATTCGAAGACAACACCATTACAAATGTTACTTTCATCGACAGCTATGTGACAGATTCCGACAATGGAATTCACGTTAAAACGCATTCTGATGCTGGACCAGGTTCTCTTAAAGGTGTCACCTACCAGAATATTGAACTGTCAGGTAAGATCATTCCAAAACCATTCCCAACCATTTTTAACTTATACACAGAGTGGGAAAACATAGAAAAACCCCGATTTCTTACAGTTGGCTTTTTCTAAGTTGCTATAATGTCTTTTTTGTGGGATATTGTCATTCTTGATTAGTACAAATTCACTGTTTCTTATTACTCTCTTCAAAGGATAAGTAATGGTTCGAAATTGACTTATGCAGCTGAAATTTTGCATAAGGTTTGAACACTGTAGAAAAGATTTATCGATTTTTTGAGAGAGTATCTCACTTTCGAAATATTTTTGCAAAAAATTGAAATTCAACAGATAATGCAAATAACGAGAGCACCATCTTATTGGATCAAATCAAAAATTCAGGTCAAAGTTTTTTGATAATCAACCACAAAAGACTATCAGCTACATGTTATTCACAGATTGTTATGCTGGAGATAATGTCATTTGAATACATATTGAGAAAGTATAGTTTGAAATAATTTTCGAATTATTTCCTAGTTTATGCCAAAGTTGTGTATTGTGGGCACTCGATTAGTACACATGTGACACATTAGTTTTTGTTTTGAGAATACACCTTCCCATTATTTGGTGGGAATCAATAACGTTTTTCATGAAGATAATTACAAATTTTCACAAACACCTTCATTTCCAATACTCGCTCGAATACATAGTAGCTTTCTCAATTTACTACATAGTAGTTTTCTCAGCTGAAAAGTCCAAATGAAGAAACGTTTAGTGTAGTGTAGTGTTGAGAAATGTGTATTGGAAATGAAGTCTTCATTGAGAAAATTTTTGATAATTATCAACAGTAACACTATTTTCTGTTCACCAGACAGTAGATAATTATGAAATATGTGTGTCCAGTACGTAAACGAGACAAAGTGGATTGGGACCGTGATTTCTAGGGTGGAGTTGTCCATGGTATGACAGATGATTCAACTCGGGAGAGTTTCGAATTGGATGCAATACATTTTTGTTGCCAATGTGATGCAAGCTACTTTTTCAGCGCTGGTTTCATATCTCAGTGAATAATTTTCGTTATTTGGTGGCCAGAATCAACACAAAATGCTGGTCCTCTTTCTAGTATAACTGATCTGTCGTTGTCTCGCCAAAGCTATATAAATTTCGAATGAAGCTACTGGTCACTGTATATAATTTGAATGGTGATTTTTTGCAGGCATCCGTAAATTTGGAATCAACATCGAACAGGATTATGAGAAAGGTAAACCAACAGGAAAACCTAAAAATAACATTCCAATCACCAAGTTCACTGCCAAAGGCATCCATGGAAAAATGACTGGATCTAACTCAGTGGCTGTGAAAATTTTGTGTGCTCAAGAAGGATGCTCCGACTGGGTGTGGTCTGGAGTGTCAATATCCGATGCTAAGAAGAGCAGTACTTGTACTGCATCACCTGTAAAAGCCTGCTAGGAATTGTACAATTTTATCGTTAATATATCATTTGAAAAAAATATATATTTTTTTTCAATAATTACAAAATGGCCAATTATTAACGAAAATTTTAATTTTTTTTTCGTTCCAAGGAAAATTGTTCATACCTCTTCACCATTACACGAATGCTACAGCGTTCATTCAGTTCTGTTGAAGTATTTTCAAACTTAAAATGTATCATATATTTGGTGATCGAAAATGAGCGACGATGATTCGCAATATGCCCAGAAAAAATTACTTTTGGTTAGTAACAGCAATAATCTTTATGAAAAGCTAATAATTACCGTGTTAGGAATCACACGTTAACAGGTGAGACCTCGTTAGTCTTAGCTCGCACAAGTTTCTCAACTTCTGAGAGTTGTCGTTCGTATGGGGGGCGACAGCTGATTAACCGAAAAACAGATTTTTTGAAATTACTAATGACTAGAAAAAAGTGTATTATTCCGGATAATAAGTGAATGTTTGGATATCACAAAATGTGAAATTATTCAACAATAATCTGAATTTAAGGTTACCTACCTATGGTTTCATTATACAATTATAGTTATAGGCTCAGTTTTCAGCTCAAATGGAATAAAATTATGATTTTGCAGAAAAAAAACCGCAACTGATTTTTAGAGATTTGATGGTTGAGTAACGCTTTTCACTCGGTATATTGTTTACAAAATGTCATTCACGGATTTTTTAACATACAGACACAACGAATCTTCTAACTCCAATTGTGGATATTGAAGAAATATTATTTCAATAAAAATGGCGTTTGCGATTACAAAAAATCAAAATCTGACAGTTCCATGAGAAAAAAACAAAATGTTCTAACTTCAAAACATATCCAGAATCAATATACAGAATCAGACTAAATTCTGACAGATATGACTCTTGTTACAGCTGGTTCTCTAGCTTTAAAACAGCAGCTAATGATTATGAAAGAATAAATTACAATAAGTAGCACACAATTTTCAAACTAATTCATACTTGGATACTCCTGGAAGTTCTGCATTACATATGATATACGAGTAGATAATTCGTTCAGGCCAGTCTAAACACACCTACATTGTAGGTTAATGGACTGACAGCTATCAGAAAACTACTACTCCCCTCGCTAATACCACGAAGGGCGTTGGATTATATCCGACAGGTGTCAGTACAGGATTCTTCACAGATATATTTCCAGCAAATGCCGTTGGCGATACAACTGCCGGGATCGATTTTTATTTATTGGAACTCGCCCTTTTTCATTCGCTCTATCAATTCCTAGCGGTATTTATCCACAATTAATCCACAGCCATAAAATCCACTGGGGGAAAATAATGAATTTTTCTATAAGGCATTTGTGGGCCTTTGTTAGGCTAGGTCAAATTAAGTGAAATAAATGATATGTACTAAATTTGCAGATCGTCTGAAGGGGTGAATATAAAGTTGAAATATTCTATATTTGTTTTAGAATTCAATATTCTGATTATTTCATACACCTAAGGTAACAATCCTAAATAAAAAACTATTTCAAATATAAATTGTCCTTCTCAAAATAAAATATTTAAACAAAATTAGTTTTCAAGATATTTCAATTATCTTCGCATCATAGAGAATGTATCATTGGAAAACTTATATTAACACCCTCAGTCTGAAGCCTATTGATACTATCTTCAACGCAATATGATGAACAGCGTCAGTTGCCTCTTTTGAATTTCTTCGTCGCAAGTCACTATTTTAATGGCTCGTTAACGGCGTTCTCAAGGGGCATAGCGGGTAGAAATATCTCAGTGACTTTGTGGATGAATTGCAGTGCCACTCGCTTGAAACGACTATGTTGCTTACTTTGATGTACGGGCATATTTGTTTTCTTGAAATTATTTCACTCTCAGACAATATCGAATGTACTATAAGAAAAAACAACTGGAATTTAGTCATTCCGTAAAAAATTAAACAAACTTTTTCTGAAAATTTATAGTCCAATCGATCTGATCTATGAAGTTCAAGATGATCGTAACAGCTATAAATACTCGTATTGAAGTCACTAAAGATCTTGAATATTCGAAGATATTCAACAAACTCTGTATGTGTTTGTCCAATTCAACAAATAACATTCATTTGGAAGTTTGTTTCAAACATTATACCAAAATTACAGTTGAAAAACTTGAAAAATACCAGTTTTCTCAACCATTATACGATCATGATTCATCAATACCGCATATATCATCAATGCTTATCATTATTTCAAACGATTTGTCTGGAGCAATGGATCCATCAATCGTGTGTGAAGAGCCTTCGCTGTTTAGCTTTTTCTCAAAATTGTTCTCTGACTTTGAAATACAGTCCATGTTGATTGAACATATGATGTCATATCATCGGACATATTCATGGAGTGATGGTTAATTCACAATGCACTTTGAGTGAAAATGGTTTTCATGTTTTAAGATTTACGATATTTTTATATTCAGCAAAAAATGATTGTTTTGATAACCAGTTCAAAAATGTACTCGAAAAAATAACGAAAAACTTTGATTCTACCAGCTCTCAGAGAAATAGCTCTCAGAGAAATCATTTATTTCTTTACCTATAGTTATCATGAATAAATTACGCATTATCATTGCCTCTGTTGCAAAAAAATACTTCGTTTGGCCCTCCAGTATTCCATCTTTTGATACACTTCAGTGTATTCAGTCATCTCAGTAAAAATTTTACAGAAAACAAATAAACAATATTCCTTTCGATGAATTATACCAGGGATCTTTTGATATTGATCCTAAAATAATTTTCAATCAAAAATTCATCGAATTCAGTTCACTAGTAAGAAATCTAAAATGGGTACAACATTTTTCATTGAATATTTTAGACTCAGATTCACAGGCTTTGAAAATGTGTACATGATATTTTTAATTAGGGCAAGAGAACGCTCCTATGAAAAAAATTGCAATTCTATCGAGTTGTCTAAAAGAAGTTGAATTTCTCCCATTTCATGTGCAAACAACAGGTATTTTTCCAGATGCAAATTTATAAAAAAAAGATGGAATGTTATCGGAATCATCCGACATTATAGTTATTTTAATGGAATATTTATCTCCTAACCTGATATAAGGTTTGAAGTGTTTTATTTTCAATTGTTTCACGGACTCTTTAAAACACTCCAAAATAATTGTACGTCAATGAATTTCTCTATATAAAGATGAAACGAAGATATTTTTCTCATAGTAAAACGAACATGTCACAGTTGAGCTTACTAGTTGTGCTATTCGCAGCTTTTGTAGCAATCACAGCAACTCCTGCTGTGGATCTTGCTGGAGGCTGCACGATCACCAGTTTTTCCCAAGTTGACTCCGTAGTAAAGAGTTGCAGTGATATCATAATTTCAGATCTCACTGTTCCCGCTGGTAAGACTTTGGAACTCAATCTCAAAGACAACGCCAAACTGACATTCCAGGGTACAACCAAATTCGAACACCATGTATGGAACGGCCCACTTGTCATCATCAGTGGTAACAAAATCACTGTAACAGGAGCTTCAGGTTAGTTCAAAACTGAATTGCATATCTCCCTCATAATTTATTTTTCATTCACATTGGTTTATAGTGATATTATTAGAAAAAGCTTGTTGTTTTTTTTCAAGAAATACGTCAATGTATGTTATTCCATTTGTTTTGAAGAAGAATATGTTCTTTGATATTTCTTGGGTTTTTACCTTCGCACAATATGAAAAATGGACGAATATAGATCAACAGAGAATTTGTTTTTGAGTGTATTGAAGTGCAAACGGAAAAGTCTTTGCCTAGTACAAACCTATATAGTCCTTTTCCATTCTCAAAATCAGAAAAATTATTATCGAAAAGGCTTATTTCCAAAATGTGCGTTTTCAATAATATTTTTTTCAGGTGTTCAGGTGCTTCTTTATCCAATTCTGTCAAAATTTAAATGTGAGTCACATGACAGTTTACAGAATTTTAAAGGAATAGCAATTATATCCTTATCATATTCAGCGTGCCCAGGCACTTACGCTACGTGATTTCCAACCACGTATTGAATTTTCTCAATGGCTTCAAAGAAAAGTCGAACAACATCCGCAAATTCAATCGAAAATTCTCTTCACAGATGGGCCTAATTTTTCAAGAAAAGGTATCATGCACTTCCATAACAATCACATCTGGGCGGAAGATAACCCACATGCGATAACGCAAACTCATTTCCATGACAGATTCTCTTTTAATGTATGGGTAGGCATGATTGGGGATTATTCAATTGGGCCCTATTTTCTCCCCTTACGTTTGAATGGAGATGCTCACCTACATTTTTTGGAACACGAGCTTCCCAACTTAGGGAAGATGTTCCCATGGGTCTCCGAAATCACTCTTGGTTTATGCACGATGAATCTCCTGCTCATTTTAGTGTGATAGCAAGAAATGTTTTAGACGTAGCATTTTTCTAACGATGGATAGGAAGAGGAGGCACTGAGTATTGGCCCCCGAGGACACTGGACCTCAATCCCGTCGATTTTTTCTTTTGGGGACACCTAAAATCACTAGTTTATGCTAGCCACATTGAACACGAGGAAATGTTGAGGGATCGCATCATAGCTTGCTGCGAAACGATAAGAAACACTCCGGGCATTTTTTAACGGGTGCGGAATTCTTTGATGAGGAGAGCAGAAGCTTGTATTACTGTTGGGGGTCGTCACTTTGAACAGTTGTTGTAATAGTTGTTTCGTTCAATTTTTATATGTTCATTTTCCTAATAAATAACATAGTACTTCTCCAAATTGTTTTTTTTTACACACTCCGGATTGAATAAGCGGTTCGATAATGCTCAGTTTAGAAGAGGTCTGTACGGGTATACTGCGTAAAAAGTTTGATGAAAATAACTAAAATTGCAAAAAACTTATGACAAAAACCTACCATGTTCTAAAAAATTTCAACGATCTGTCTTTCGAAAACGAATCGTTTTTTTCGTTAAACATTTTAAAAGAAAAAGTTGTTTATTTTGACGAAATCCACCACATACTTAGTTTTTGTAATGTTCTCAGCAACTTTACTTAGCACCCTAGGAGCTAAGTAATATGCATCGTATAGAAAATTGTAAAGATCTCGAAAACGTTCACCTCCAGCGTTATTGAGGAAGTGTACCTTCTTTACTAGGAAAAGGTGTGGAAATTAGGTTTTTTCATGAAAATTACCAAAAGTTTACTTTCAAAAAAGTTAGGGCGATTTGAAATAAAAAATAATAGCGTATGCAACGCCCTCTAGATGTTACATGGAAATTATTAAAAATTTTGATTTTCCACGTCAAAAAAACCCGGGTACCGAATTTCGTGCAAATAACTTATTTTTTGCCAGAGTTATTTTCAAAAAGCGAACAGAAAACTTCAATTTCAACACCCTGTATCACCGAAACGAAGCATTTTCGGACACAAGTTCATAAAGACTTTTTCTCTGAAAATTGTCTCAGGAATACGTTACTTGAATATTTTAACGTACTTATGTTATACCCTAAATAGGCCTCGTCTGTGTTCGCTCATTAAAATACAATCTGTAAAATCACAGCCACATAACTTATGTTTTTTGCCATTCAACAAATATGCAAATAAATGTTGAATATCAAAAACACGCCTTCCAGAGATATGTGAGGGTGTCGACTCTTGCCTGCAAATAAGAGAAAAAAAAATAAAAGCTATAGTCAATATGTTCTCAATTAAGATATCATTTGGATGTTTACGTTACGATATGTTGTTGAATTAAAGTTGTATATGGTATAGAATTATTCTTGAAGAATTTTATTGCTATATAAATTTTTGGGTGTTCGATATATATTTCGTTCTAGTGTTCATAAGATTTTTTTTTTACTTCAGTGAGAATGTATCAATTTGAAAACAAAATTGAAAAGAAACCTAGGTTCTATCATGTTAATTGAAATATTCTCATTTCATTATCCCATAAAAAAATTTAGGGTATAATTACCACCCCCGTATTCTAGCATCTGTAATCATGACATTTTCCCCTAAAAATATATAGTTTCTAAGACAAAGAGAAATAATTTTCAACTCAGAATTCGAGAAGGCAAGCAAGTGTGGTATATTGAAAATAACCCGCATTCGACCTAACTGGAAGTTTATTCCATTCAAGTTTACGTTCGAGAAATGTGTAAACAGAATTGTAATAGTAACTTACTCTTGTGATACTTCGACTTCTATGTCACAGCAATCTAACTCCTCGGCTTCAGAGTCCTTCGTAGGAATATTATAAGTTTTCGAAGAATTGTCTTTGGCTGAGTCGTCAGATACAAAATCATCATTATTATCATAATTGATTGAAGGATTAGCCTGAACTGTAGTGCTGTAAATGAAAGTGATACTTTTAAACCTATTCTGGTATGCAGAAATGTTGGTGATTGTATTTTAGATTTGTGAATCAATATTTTATATGGATAACATGATTATATTATTACACTCTGAAAATTTCTCCAGTTTTGGAATTGGCTTGATTAGTATTCAG